>APFE030732087.1:0-47679 GCA_000404065.3 Pinus taeda | reverse complement strand
CAGTGATTTCAGACTTAAGTTATACCCAGTTCAGAACGTTACATGCGTTAGTATACAGATCTATAATAAGCATAATCAACCATAACGAGATAGTTCATTTCAAACCATTAGATCCCGATCTATCCTTAGATCTTGTTCTCCATCAACCAGTGAGATCCCTCCTTAGGTCAGATCAAGCAATGCTTCATAACCCATATCCTGCATACTGGATCTCATACTACATCAGATATTCAAGACTTTCTCCATTCCACTTGCCTAATGATCTTCTTCTCCTTTTATAGTCTTAGGCCTTACTCAATACCGTGGTCCAAAACCATAAAAAATCAATATCATGGACCCAATATATGGGATCAACACTTCGGATGTAATACCAAGGACCAAAACCATAGGTCTAAATACCACGGATTCAAAATAAGCTTTCCCACATGTACACGCTTTTCCGTGCATGAAAGTGCGTGCATACGCATACGCGACTTTTGATCCGCAATTTCGCGTGTATATGCTCCTTTGTATATAGTGAAGCTGCGTGTATAACCTGCGTGTATACCCTACTTTGTATATAACGAACCTGCGTATATATGCGACTTGGTACATAGTGAACCTGGGTATAACCTGCCTATGTACACGACTTGGTATATAGTGAACCTACGTATATACTCATCTTTCTTCATTCTTTGTAGCGTGATCATAAATTCTTTGCTAATGACCTGCTGCACTATAATTTGTCATCTTGCCATCAAGGAGAACACTTGTATCATAATGCCAACACCGTCAAGGGGACCCTCTGTCCCCATTTCTTTTCATCATTATGGCTGAGGGTCTTGGACGTCTCTTAAAGCACTGTGCTGATTCTCATGATCTTAGAGGTCTCTCTGTCCATGGCTCCACTAATATTACACATCATAAATTTGTTGATGACAATATGCTCTTTGGGTACACCTCTGTTAATGAAGCCAGAACCTTCAAAGTACTTCTAGACACATTCTCAGCTGCTTTCGGCACAACCATCAATACCACCAAATCTCAAATTTTTTTCTTCAACACTCCTATTACCACTAAAAGAATTATTGCTCGAATCATAGGCTTCCCTCAAGCCAAGCTTCCTTCTCAGTATTAGGAGCACCACTCATAGATTCCACCTTAAAGCATGTTTCTTGGCATCAACTCTTGGAGAAAATGGAGAGTAGGCTCTAGCCTTGGACTCATAGCACACTCAACATGGTAAGCAGATTAGTCTTGATTAAAGCAGTCCTACAATCCATACCCCTCTATTTGTTCTCCGTACTTCCTGCTCCGAAATGGACACTAAAGAGAATTAGGAATCTGCAACGCAACTTCTTATGGGGTTCTATAGGACAAAATAGAAAATGGGCCTTGGTCAAATGGGAAAAGGTTTGTAAGCCTAAAAAGTAGTGGGGTCTCGGCTTGCGCAATCCACAACACAACAACATCCTGCTGGGAGCCAGAATATGGTGGCAATGGGTCTCTGGTCCACAGAAGCCATGGGCACAATTATGGACAGTAAATTATTCCAACAACCGACCGCAACAATAAATAATAAGAATAACTACCATTCCCAAAGGATCTTTAATTTGGAACGCAGTTAAGCAACACAAAGACATCATCCATCAACATAGCTTCTGGGAGATAGGGGATGGGAGAACAACACGTTTTTGGACGGATTCTTGGCAACAATGACCCAAAATTGCAGTACTCATACCAGACACAAATCATAATAAAAATGACACTAATTAGGAGAACACTCTATCACATTATTGGAATCCTAGCAATACACAGGGATTCAGGCAATGGAAACTGGTGGAGCAAATAATACAACAAGAAGTGGAAGCTTACAACATGGAGATACACAAAGAGCTTACCAACAGGAAAATTAAAGTTAATACATGTAGCGATGTTCTAAGATGGGGTTACACACCGAGAGGAACATACACCACCAAAGAAGCTTACCAGATAATATCTCACTCTCAAGATCCAATTGATCCTACCTGGAACCGTATATGGATGACTAGGATCTGACCCAAAGTCTCCACCTTCATCTGGTTGCTGTATCATGGGAGAATTCTCACATGGGACAACTTAATCAAACAAGGATTTCATGGTCCTTCTTACTGTCCCAATTGTTAGAACAATGAAGAAACCATTCAGCACCTCATGGATTCCTACCACATGGCCAACCAGCTCTGGGAAAATCTCACTTTTAGATGTCAGAGACCCTGTAGACTTATTGGGGATATCAGAAGCACCATTAGCAATTGGACTCCAAAGCCATACAATAACAAAATTCTCAACAAGTTGTGGACGATCTTGTCAGGTCTCCTACTTTGGACAATCTAGAAGGAAAGAAATAAATGAATTTTCAAAAATAAAAAAACCTCCATAGAAATCATATGGAATAACCTACGTCAGAATATCAAAGAAACTCTTGCTTTACATTAATGGACGACTGAGGACTTTCCAACATAGCCACAAGAACTAAGGATATGGGATAATTGGAATATACAGCTCCCACAAGCTCAATTGAACTCCAATAGACCTCATAATGCAACCAGGCCGCCCTCGCATTGGATACACCCCCCAAACAAAGTGATCAAGCTTAATTTTGATGGTGCTTCCAAGGGAAACCCAGGCAAAGCATGATTTAGAGGCATATTCAGGAATCATGAGGGCCAACCCTTACTACTGTACTTTGGATCCATAGGATGGGACACGAACAACTCGGCAGAACTAGAAGAACTATGGCAAGGTATGAAGCTAGATGATCAACACAATTTTTATCCCATGCTTATAGAAGGAGACACTCAAATCCCTCCCAACATGGCTACACTAATCCAACAAGGAAATGCGAATTTGCGAGTTGGCCATAGCTGGAGATTATTGGCAAGGCTTGAAACTTTAGAGACATGGATAAGAAATAGTAGAGCAATAACTTTTATGCATGTTAAAAGGGACAATAACAAAATTGTTGATCTCCTAGCAAACATTGGAGTTGATCAGGACCAAATCCTACATTATGGCCCTCTCAACATCATCGTCGATCACAATCAACTACAAATTTGCACAAACCTGGTGCATAAGGAAGCTCAACACCTGAATGCGGGTGGTAATTGACACAATTAAGACTATGATACGGGGTGACGGCGGAAATAATGGCCACTTGGCCCCCTACGACCATTCCAAGGCCAGCCTGATAACTCCTCACGGCACCTCGCAGGCTGCAAGTTGCGAAGGCAATGGGGATTGGCGATTAAACGAGGACCGATGAATCACAGAATGGGGAGACCAAATGGAAAGGCCTTTACATATAGCGATATGTGATTGCGATCAGATCGCATCGCAATATCGCATTAGCGGAAACCAAGGGGCGAAGCCTTTACACCTTCATATGTGCGATGCGACGATGCGGACCTATTGATGGATCACAGAATGGGGAGACCATAGGGCAAGGCCTTTACATAGAGCGATATGTGATTGTGATCAGATCACATCGCAATATCGCATCGGTAGAAACCAAAGAGCGGAAACCAAGGGACGGAGAATAGGCAGGGGCTGACTGATGATAGTTCGAGGATGGCTATGGCTGTCTTTTTGTTTTTTGCTAGTGTTACTTGGGTTCTGGTTTCCTATCTAGACTAATCAGCAAGGAACATCTTAATTTTTCTTTTGTGGGGTTTGGACTTGAGAAGTGATAGCATTTTTGAGGTTTCTGCTCTCACTGGATTAGTTTCCCCAATGTTAGGGCAGTCCAGATTTTATTGATACTCTACGATAGCTTGGTCGAGGCCTTGTCCTCTTTGTATCTTTCTGTACATATTAATAGATTACTTTTACTTAGAAAAAAAAATTAAGATTAATTTTTTTTTTTTTTGCTATGTAGAGTTTTATGTGAATCACCATATCTTTCAAATTCTAATTTTTTTGCAATTCCAAAATATTTTACTGCTCCAGAGTACTCATAGTATGTCTCATTTTCAAATGATCTCTCTTTTAATTAAACTATAATAGATATTGTAAAAAAAAATTATTCGTAAATTTTTTACAATGCAAGGTATTAAGTGAATCCACATACCTTTTAGCTTCTCATATTTTTAATAGTTCAATTGCTCAAAAATAGTTTGCCGCTACATAGTGTTCCTAGTAAGCCTCTCTTACAAATCACTCCCTTGAAATTTTGGGAAAAATAATGAAATAATGAATAAATTTTTACTATTTAAATCAATTGTCGCTCATATTTGAATTAAAAAAAAAAAAATTGTACTATTTTTTTCACTTGATACAAACATTGATGTGTTCGACAGCATAGAGCACTAGTTCATTTATAAGTAAAGTGCACCGACATTATTGAGGCTCCAAATATTTTCAACACACCAACATGATACAATTTCTTTTTCTTTTTGAAATCCCAAAAGAGTGTGATTAAAATTTAAATGCAATGGTGTGGCTTGTATCTAAATGTGACTGTGTTGTAATTGTTATAAGAGCATGGAGATGGTAGAATTTGCTTTTAATTTGAGAATCTTGGAAACCGGTGTGTACTAGTGTTTTTTTATTTAAACACATCGATGTTGTTTTGTATAAGAGCACTGATATGAGAACATATTTTATACCTTTTGGAATGTCAGTAATTGGTGTTGGTATTATTTCAATGCACTAGTTTTGTTGTTCTTTAAACACATCAATGTGACTTGTTTTGCTAAGTGCCCCAGTAGGGTTTTAAAGCTATCTAAAATTTAATTTTAACACAAAATATCATATTAATATCAAATTATCCTTTAAGACACATTATCATGAATTATCGTAGTACATAGTATACATTTTCCGCTTAAAGTCACCTTATTCTTGAAAAATAGTTTGAAAACTATATTGAACTTCAAATTATGGCTATATGGTTCTACATATTAATTTTAGCTATGCATACAAAATTTAATTTCTGTTTTTTTTTTTAAATGGAGGGAAAAAATATCAATAATATCAAATGGCCAATTCTTCATGGTAAATTATCCAAATTCCAACTCGTTCCATATTGTTAATCAAAGTCCTTCACAAAAGTTCTCCCTTTCCATATCTAGTAACTTTAGATTTTATTTATATTTTGATTATGTAATTGCAATTTTCTTAATCCATGCCAATTTGAATAATAATATATCTGAATTTGTAGGATCCTAATTTAGAATTCAGTTGGGATGTAGAAAATATTCCTCCATTTCAGAAAAGTCAGAAGCTCTTATCAAGAGAAGCATGTCACAAGTAGTTGGTATATGCAAATGGACAACCTCTTCACCCTCGAATTGGAACATGGCATCTTGCTATTGTAATCATGGATGAACGATGATAATAATTGTTTGGTATAATGTAATTTCATTAAGCCTTTTCGTTGATGTTCTTACTAATATCATTGATATTGTACTAAAGATGTTCAATATGCTTTGGAATTAGGATTCTAGTGATGATGATCGACCCACCTAGAATCTGCTGGTCTACCCCACTACAACATCAACTCAAGAGAAGGTTGAATTCAAAGAAAGACTTAGAGAGGAAGCATACAACTAGTGTTTGAATCAACCACCTATTCAATTCATACTATGTCTAAACTCACTAGTTAGGAATGACTACAACAATAACATTTTTTCATCTCAAGTTGGAAAAAGAGGCAATCAGATAGAGGTTGGTATGGATGATTACTTATAGGATACAACTATCATAGATGCAATATTGTTAGATACATTCTAGAAGGATGAGCTATGGTTTGATGCTCATATCACTTATACCTTATTTGAAAGCCTGAAATCTTCTTCCACCACCCCTGTCTTTGCACCTAACAACAAGTCAAATTCTACTCAGCGGGGATAATGATGTTGTTGTACAACATGAAAGAAAAGTTTGGAATTTTGAATGCATGTTTCTTACAATATTGAGGTAATTCACTTGCATGATCAATCAAGTCCTTTATATTTTAAGAAATCTTGTCCCATGATTAACATTAAAAATGGTTAATTTTATGAACGTTAAATATTTACATTGTAAAATTATATTCCCCACCAACTGCAAGTTATGCAAATAGAAGGTTCTTCTGAGTGATAATGTCTTATTGCGTAGTTGGGAAGAGGAAAATCAGTTGTTGAAAATGTTGGGTGTTGAGTACATGTCATATCATGAATATATGAATGATTGTATTCTATAAATAGGAGAACATGTAGAGAAAGAGATATGTCTGAGATGTGGGCATGACAGGTACCGTAACTAAAAAAAAGGGGTAAATTAGATGGTCCCCCTCTTAAGATATTAAGGAACCTGACTATAATCCCAATGATTCAAAGGCTCTTTCGTTGCAAAGAATTAGTTCTGTTGTAGGACATTCCTCACATAAAAGTGAGTCAAGAGTTATGTGAATCCCAACATATTCAATAGCCATGAAGCATATAGAGGATGCATGGCTTGAAAAATTCAAGGATGAAGAATGAAGTCTACCATTCAGCATAGCCATGGATGGTGTCAACCCATATTCCCTCCAAAACACCATCTATTTTGTTTGGCCTATAATAGTGATCGATAATAATACCCCCCATGGTTGTCCATGGAGAATGAACATCTTATTTTGGCTCTCATAATCCCTAGCAGAAGACAAGTGAAGTATATGTATGTCTACTTACATCCATTGATAGATGAATTTAAGGAACTATGGGAAGAGATACATGTTCATGATGTATCAAGACCCATCACAACCAAGAGTAGTTTTATGTTATATGGCATATTTTCTTACAACATACACAATTATCCAAGGTTGGGATTTCTCTCTAGTGAATTACATTTTATTGATTTGTTTATATGTGTAATAATATTGTTTCACATATTAGTTTATTTCGCTGCAATTATTTTGATCTTCATGGTCTCTAATGTCCTGGTCTTTATACAAAACTTTCACAAGTATTGTAACAAAATCATATCATTGATGTAAATGTTGTGGACCTTCTCTGAAGGTTAGGTGGTCTAACTACCTGTGGAAGCTAGTGCACGACTTCTTCAAGTTATTCCTCACAAAAGAACACACCTAGAAAAGAGCAAGATGCACTTTCAATGGTAAATAGAGAGAACCCAAAGGCATGCAATAATGAAACCAAATGAATGGCTTAGAGAATATAAGAGGGAGAAGGAAAATCATTCTGCATAAATGTTAGATTGAAATGGGCAAGCTATGTTCAGTGATCAAGAATTATTCTACACTTATGTTAAGAAATTTCCCATCGGCCTGAAAAGGAAATTTGTCTTTTATGAGCTCCCATATTGGGAGCATATTAAATCCCACTTATTAGATCCCATGCATATATATAAAAATGTTTCATATTTTCTATGGAGGCATATATCATAAAAAAAAAATGAAACATTGGTTATTAGGAGAGAGCTTATTTCTTCAAAAGCTAAAGAGAAACATTGGCTAGGATAAGAAACTAGAGGAGAGGTTCATCCCTCTTGGTCTTTCAGAGAAGGTGATGTTCCATGGGTTTTAAATAAATATGATATTTCTTTGGAAAAGGAAGTTATAATGAGTGTGAGGGTGTCTTCTTTATAAGGGTCTTTGCTACGGGGTTTCTTTATTGTGGAAGACCATTTCTCGGGATTGAAATCACATGACCATTTGAACCTTCCAAGAGTATGTATGTCAAAAGCATGATTTTTTATTTTTATTTTGTTTTTATGCAATGCGATATTTTATAATTACTTTATATATAATGTACTTTTTACCATGCAATGTCATTATCCTCTGATGGTGCATGGGTGTGTGAACAGTGAGTTCCCCCAAGACCTGTGACATGCCATATATAAATTATTTGCATTTGTACATTGGATCACATCAAAGGATATTAATATGGCTAGCATTAAATGGTGGCATTAAGAGATATCTAATATTGTTTTTATGTTTGAGAAGGAACTGTTGACGAGTTTCACGGACTTGCATGTGTATCTTCGAATTCACCTAGTAGATGAGGTTGAATTAGTTGGGGTGCTTTCTGTAACAGCCCTTGTTGTAATTAAAATAGTTAGTTGTTTGATGGTTACTATTACTAGTGGTTTAACTATGATTGAGACAAACTGACTATGGTTGGAAAATAATTTTTAAATTAATAAACAAAGTTATTGTTTCCTTTGCTGGAAATCATAATAGCTAACATCAAAGTAAATGATACCTTTTGGAGTCCAAGAAGAATCAAATTTAAATTGAATTTACTAAATTAAAATATATGGATTTATATCACACCTCGGTGGGAGATATCGACCGAGGATAAATGCACTGCAAGGAGAAAAGAAGGTTTTTTCTTTTAGGAAAAATAACTGAAAATCCTAGGCTAAGGGGGTACAGATTCCCAGAAGGAAAGATGCCGCCAAGGAAAAATATGTGAGAAATATAATGTAAAATAAACATTATCAAGGCTCAGTAAGGGTTACCGAGATCTAGAAAGGTTATCATAGGTTGAGGTGAATCAAATATGATTCAAGGTCAGGTGGATTGTTGTTACAAGCCATATATTCCGAGCCTTGGAGTATTATATAATGTACAATGAAATAAGAGGTCAATTGAAGTGCATGGCATATCAGTCAGAATCGAACAAAGGTAGGTGTATACACTGGACTACGAGAAAAGACTAAGAGGGGTTGCATGCTATCCATGCCACCAAGATGTAGTAGATGACAACAATAGAAATGCTAATCAAATTTGAAGAATAGGTTGATTCCTATTATAAATTAGATGAAAAGCCCGTATATACACTACGAAACGAAACATGTATTAGCAAACTTTAACTATAAAATATTTGCAACTGTGATCTATGTCTACAAGACTCTTTTAGCCAAGTTAAATCATAATAGGCCTGGCTACACATTACTAATTTAGAAGCTCAAAATTCATAGAACAAAAAAGAGTCAACATACTGAAATTAACTACACACACACACACACACACACGCACACATATATATATATAACCAGATTTCTAAACCAGTGTCATAGTCACTTATTGGGTAGTTTGGAGAAATCAACACCATAAAACTTGATAATAGAATCACTCTCAATTCAAAGCTTATATAAAACTGATTAAATAACAAGAACAAGGTATAATTTTAACCATCCATTCATAGTTGTAATTGTATGATCAGGATAAAAGCCCTGGAACCATTCCCAATATAAGAAAACCTTCTGGAAAGTCCTTAGAAAAATTCATTAAGGTAGTAGGATGCACTTGGTTACCGAGTATTTCATATGAGATGGCTAGTGGAATGAGTAGAGTCTCAATTAAACCCATGTCAGATCAATGACTTAGCCCTGCAAATAATAGATGTATATAATTAAACAAATTACCTACAAACTAACATTGGTGTAAACCCTGAACCCTATCCACTGATAAAAAAGGAAGATCAATTTATAGCAACTTACCGACTTATAAAATTAGTATGCCAGAATGTGGAGCTCGATTGAATTCCATGTAAAAACAACAAGACAAGGTATTAGTCAATATGAGACTCATGAAGTGATATTATTTCTTGTAGAAATGAAAAATAAAACAAAAGAGAAATGTGTATATAGGGTTTATCTTGATGTCAGAGATCTAGGGACATTTGCCTTGCAGCTAAAGACTAGTCACTGCATTGGTGTGGGTATGAAGTCTCTTG
Organism: Pinus taeda; assembly: GCA_000404065.3. Classification (NCBI taxonomy): domain Eukaryota; kingdom Viridiplantae; phylum Streptophyta; class Pinopsida; order Pinales; family Pinaceae; genus Pinus; species Pinus taeda. The sequence continues at coordinate 37,999 of APFE030732087.1, read as the reverse complement.
GTTCCGATGGTGAGAAATGGACAAGAATCTAATAGAAAGCTTAGTCGACTAGAAATGCTGGAGAAAAAGACCTTTCCATAGCGAATCCCGGGAAAGGCTGAGTGGAGTGGAGGGAAAACAAGTTGGTTATTGATAACCACCATGGGTCACCAGAAGCTATCAGATGAGAGAGTTCCAAGATGAACAGTGGCAACGTCTCCAAGTGGTGCATTGGATGATTTGAGAACTTGGTGCTAGTTGACAACCAACATTAGAATAATTAGAGTCACCCTATGTATTTCAAGACTTACCTTATAACTCCTCGTCGATAAAATTAAAATGGCAAGCCTTGCTTCAATATTGATCCATCATATTTGTTATAAACATCAATTAAAATGGTAACCTTTATCTATTAGAATTACAATACGGTATATATTGTTTTATGTGTTAAATGTATGAAAAGCTGATTGTATGATTTATGGAGGTAAATACAATTTTTTTTTGTTTTTTTTTTTTTTATGGTTTATAGTGTATATGTATGTGATAAGTGGTATAAGAGCACTCAGGTTCCTACACTGACACTTGAAGGGATTGATGTGAATATAAAAAAACTAATTTTTGATGTATAAAGAAAACAAGTTGATCCAATGTGAGATGAGGAGTAGGGATTACTCCACCAAGAGGATTATCCGGAAGATTAGAAGCAATACTTGTACCAGAAGGAAACCTAGAAAGGTGGGCTCAACTCGGTAGAGAAGGTCCAAATACAAATTCCATGTTTTTAGATAATTTACAACATCTTCAATAACAAATTATGAATTTGAGGGGAGACAATGAATGGTGGTGATTGGAGCAAGAGAAGACCATGAAAATTCTCTCAGACAAGCAAAACTAGAGAAATCCAAATCCTAGTCAAGATGAAGGCCACATAGAAGAGTTCCATAGACAACAATAATATTACCCAGAGTTTGAGGGAGGTCGACTGGGTAATGAAGAGGAACATGATAATGTTTCCTATGGAAAATGAGCTAAAAGAAAAAAAAATAGTTACAAGGGGAGTTCAAGAAAATCAATCCTATGAATTATGATGGAGAAGTGGAGGTGCTAGCAAACACATGGCTCATAAATATGAACAAACATTTTCAAATATATGAATATAATCATAATCTAAAGGAAAAATTGGCAGTGTACCAGTTGTAAGGGAAGGCCATCCTATGGTGGGAGGAGATTAAAATTTTTCGAGGTAATAATGAGCAAGAAGTCACTTGGGAACAATTTTACAAACGTTTTAAAGATAAATATTTGACTGAGTGGTTTTATGATTAAAAGGAAAAATAATTCCATGATATGAAATTGTGACAATAGTCCATCAATGATTTTATAACTAAGTTTACCTCTTTTTTAAGATATTTTCCTTACGTTTGTCAGCAAAAAGGTAAAGCATGGCGATTTACTAGCAGCCTACATGCCTTCATGAAAGATAAATTAGAGTTCAATAACCCACATAGAATGGATGAACCCATTCAAAAGGCTCCAATTTGTTACCATCAAATGAAGTAGAAAGAAGAAAACATGAAGTCTTGGTCAAACAAAAGGGGGAAAAAGAATTTCTTGAACAACAAAAATGAAAGAACAGTCAGAATGAAAAGTGCAGGTCAAAAGGGGTCGAGTGGGCTTCCAATTAAAAACCAACATAAATTTAGATCTTAGAATGAACTAAGACAGAATGAGGCATATAGTTAACCAGAGACCAATCAAACTATGAAGCACCCTCTCGAGTGCTAGGGTTGTGGAGAACCCCATTATTATAAAAATTTTGCCCACTCCAGTCAGCCAAAATTATCTCCTAACATCTCAAAGACCTCTATTATTGGTGAAGTGGAAAGGAGCATATCGAGTATTAATGCAACCTTGGAGGATCATCAGGTAGAGTGTCAACCAACAATGGTGGAGCTTGAAGGTAAAATATTTAGCCATCTTGTTTCTGTTTTGATAGACTGTGGTGCAAACCTAAGTTATATCAGCCCAAAAATAGTTTATTTATGTCATATGTAAAGCATGAAATTCAAGAACCCTTGGCTAGGATAGCTAGTTATAGGAGCTAAAATAAGAGTAACTACAAAGGCACAAAATTGCATAATTGATATAGTTGGACATCAAGTTAAGGAAAATATAATTTTTATACCACTAGGCTCCTATGATATATTGGTAGGCAAGGATTGGTTGGAATATCACTGGATATTTGTAATTTTTAAAGATAAAACAATTAACTTTCTTACTAATGAGGGTTTCATAAAGTAAATCCAGGGTATTTGAAGGGAAGTCAAGATACACCCCATTTCATCCCATCAGTTAGAAAAGTGTATTCATAAGGGTTGTCAAGTCTATATTTGTAGGTGGTTTATGATAATTCTAAGGAAAAAATATGAAATGATGAATTTGAGGGAAGACAATGAAAGGTGGTGACTAGAGCAAGAGAGGACCATGAAAATTCTCTCAGACAAGCGAAACGAGTGAAACCCAAATACTATTGAGGATGAAGGCCATAGGGAAGAGTTCCACAGGCAACAAGAATATCACACAGAGTTTGAGGGAGTTGAAGTGGGTAGTGAAGAGGAATATGATAATGTTACCTGTGGAAAAGGACCTAAAAGAAAAAAAATAGTTACAAGGGGAGTTTAAGAAAATCAAACCTCTGAATTATGATGAAGAAGTGCAGGAGTTGGTGAACACATGGATCATAAATATGAACATATATTTTCAAATATATGAATATGATGATAATATAAAGGAAAGGATAGTAGTGTACGAGTTGTAAAGGAAGGCCATCCTATGGAGGGAGGAGATTAAAACTGGTCGAGGTATTGATGAGCAAGAAGTTGCCTGGAAATTTTTTTAGAAACATTTTAAAGATAAGTATTTGATTGATTGGTTTTATGATTAAAAGGAAAAACAATTCCACAATATTAAGTTGGGACAACAGTCCATCAATGAATTTATAACTAAATTTTCCTCTTTTTTAAGATATGTTCCTTATGTCCATTAGGAAAAATCTAAAGTGCATCGATTTACTAGCAGCCTACATTCCTTCATGAAAGATAACTTAGACTTCGATAACCAAAATATAATGGATGAAGCCATTTTAAAGGCTTGAAATTGTTACCATCAAATGAAGCAGAAACAAGACAACACCAAGACTTGGTGAAACAAAATGGGGCAAAAGAATTTCTTAAATAACAGAAATGAAAGAACAGTAAGAATGAAAAGTGTAGTTCGAAATGGGTCGATTGGGCCTCCAATTAAGAACCAACATAAATTTACATCTCGAAATGAACTAATACATAATGAGGCATCTGGTAAAACAAAGCCCAATCAAAATATGAAGCCCCCTCTCCAACGCTCGAGTTATGGAGAATCCCATTATTATAAAAGTTTCGCCCACTGCACTCAGCCATAATCAACTACAAACATCTAAGAGGTCTCTACCATTGGTGAAGTAGAAAGTAGCATACTGAGGATTAATGAAACCTTGGAGGATCATCAAGTGGAGTGTCAACCAACAATTATGGAGCTTGAAGGTAAAATATTTAGCCATCATGTTTCCATTTTGATAGACCTTGGTGCAATCCTAAGTTGTATTAGCCCAAAAATGGTTGATTTATGTCATATGTAAAGTATGAAATTCAGAAAAGCCTTGGCTAGTACAGCTAGTCACAAGAGCTAAAATAAGAGTAACTGTAAAGGTAGGTAATTGCATAATTGATACAACTGGACATGAAGTTAAGGAAAATCAAAATTTTCTACTGCTATGCTCCTCTAATGTATTGATAGGCATGAATTGGCTAGAATATCATTGGAGTTTTGTAATTTGTAAAGATAAAACAATTAACTTTATTACTAATGAGGGTATTAGAAAATAAATCCATGGTGTTAGAAGGGAAGTCAAGCTATGCCCTATTTCAGCAGGTCATTTATGCTAATTCTAAGGAAAAGAATGTCTGTTTTGGAAAATATACCATTCATCCAGGAATTTTAGGATGTATTCCAAGAACAAATTCTAGAATTTCCAACCAAAAGGAACATTGATTTTACTATAGAATTGGTTACTGGTGCCACCATAGTCTTTAAACCCCTTATAGGATGAGTGTTCTCGAGATGATAAAATTAAAAACACAGCTCTAAGAGCTATTGGAAAATGGTAATATTCACCCCAATGTGTCTCCTTGGGGAGCACCACTTCTATTTGTGTGAAAAAACTATGGCACTCTTCGCCTGTGTATAGACTATATGCTACTAAATAAGATAACAATTAAAAATAACTACTCGTTTCCTAGAATAGATGATCTTTTTGATCAAGTAAGTGGTGTTATTGTATTTTCAAATATTGATCTACGATCGGGCTATCACTAGATACAAATTAAGGATGAAGACATACATAAAATAATGTTAAGGACACATTATGGACATTATGAGTTTGTTGTTCTACCATTTGGACTCACAAATGCTCCAACAACATTTATGAGTATGTTGAACGAAATTTTCCACCCCTAGCTAGACAAGTTTGTTCTTATTTTTATTGGTGACATCTTGATACATTTTAAGAGTATGGAGGAGCATAAGGAACACATTAGGTTGTCACTACAAACTTTGAGGGAAAACCAACTTTATGATAAATTTACCAAATGTGACTTTTATAAAGATCAAATACAGTATTTAGGATGCATTATCTCCTCTGAAGGTATAGAGGTGGAACCAAAAGAAAAAATTAAACAATCATGGAGCTACCCATCCCAACAAATGTAGCATATATACGCTCCTTTATGGGAATGGATAGATATTTCCATATATTTATAAAAGGATTCTCTAAAGTTGCTTACCCAATCACATCTTTACAAAAGAAAGGCAAGAATTTTAGATGGTCCAAAGAATGTCAACAATGTTTTGAGAATTTGAAACAATTACTTACTATCACCCATGTATAAAAGGTTGAAGATCTAGAAAAAGAATTCATAGTTTGTACCCATGGTTTCCAAGAAGGTGTAGGGCGGTTGTGATGCAAAAAGGTAAAGTGATTGCTTACGAATCATGTAAGTTAAACGAGCATAGGAAGAGGTATTCTACCTATTACTTGGAGCTAATAGTTTAGTCCATGCTTTGAAGGTGTGGTGACACTACTTGTTAGGGAAGAATGGATCACAGTAGTTTAACCAGTTTCTTTAGACAACCCAACTCGGATTCATATCAAGCCAGATGGATTGCATTTTTGTGTGAGTTTGTCTTTGAGATAAAATCTCTTAAAGGGAAGGGGAACCAGGTAGCCAATGCATTAAGAAAAAGGCTACATCATGTATATGAGATTTCATACAGTCAAGTAGAGTTTAATTTTTGTGAACAGATTCAAGAAGTTGCTCTGGAAGATCCAGAATATGAATATCTTTGGAAACAGGTTAAACTTGCTCAGAATGCTGGAAAACAAACTGAATATGGTATCAACAATGAAGATTTGTTGATTTCTTGAGGAAGAAGGTATGCTCGTAATCAACTCTCAATAAAATAATTCATATTAGACAAATTCCATAGAAGCCCCTATACTGCTCATGTGAGTTATCACAAGTTATTTTCTACAATTAAAAAGGATTATTATTGACTTGATATGAGGAAGGATATCACATAATACTTAATTAAATGCTTAGAATATCAGCTAGTCAAGGCATAACATCAACACCCTACTAGGCTATTCACAATGTTTTTCATGTATCATTTCTAAAACAATATTTTTATCATTTTAGACACATTATGAATTCACAAGATATACAGGTAATAGAAAAAATAGAAAATTTCTAGAAATAAATTTTGGTATAATAGTGGAATATATTAATCATTTAATTGTAATTATAATAGATCGAATTGGATGGTGAGTTTCTAGTAGAAACTCTATGTATACTTGACCAGAGAGAAATAATGCTACAAAAGAAAGTTATCATCCAGGTTAGAGTACAATGGAAATAGTCTAGCCCAAAGGAAGCCACGTGGGAAAACAAGGGATTTATGAAGGCGACATATCCTGATTTGTTTCCAAGGGTGATAGAAGAGATGAACACAATGGACAGTGTTCGAATCGAGGGGGGGAGATGTGATAACCCCAAGTGATTGTAATTATTTGGTAATCACTTTGGTTATTAGGTGAGCTTTGTAATTCATATATGGAATAATATTGAATTGGAATAAGTGTATCCGATAAAAGATTTTTTCCTTCTTATGTTGAGTTTTAGAATTTACAGGAAGAGACCCGAGTAATTCTATTTTTACCGGACAGTTAAGAGCAACTATTCCCCTTTTATCCCTAAAGGGTTTAGAGAACTCTAGAGGGGAAAGGAGGAGGATAGAAAGAAAGGAAAGTAAAAAGGCAGGACCCTTCCTGAAGGAGGATTCCTGAACTAGACTAGAGCTAGTGGAAACTCTAGATCTGAGACTTAGTGTGTGAATGAGAAATATTCTTGCCTGGACTGGAAAAGAGTCTTGACGCTAATGAATCAAAAATTGTTGCTTAAATAATTTTTTTGGACTGAGAAGCATGGGGAGAGGAATGAGAAGTAATAGCCTAATCCTCATTGGTCGGGTGGCAAGGCCTCTCCTGTAAATTCTAGAATATTGGCTAACAGATAAGTGCTTAAATGAGTCTCAAGTTATTTAACAGAATTATAAAATAAGGTAGAACAATGTTAAGGAAGAGAATCTGAAAAGCTGTGTTTTATATGTAAATGATTAATGTTGTTTAGTATCAGAAGTGAACAACATAAGTTCTCTGTGAATATGACTAGGAGGGTCAACTTTGATATTTTATGCATGTGAAGATAGTTCTGTGTGAATGTCATCCCGAGGGTCAAGCTTGATATATATTTTCTTTTAAAAAGTTGTGCATGAGAAACAAGAATGAAATTGTAACCTTATTTTCTTGGTCTTTAAAGGAAAGATTAACAATAGCTTGTTAATACTATTCTTGGCTCTTCGAAAAAAAAGATTTTGTGTTCAACACAAGAATAAAAACCCAAAATACAATATAGATGACGGGAAGGGTTGGGGGCGCTTGAGATAAAAATATTGTTAATAGAACTTATTGCACACCAAGTAAATTATTATTTCGGAAAAATGAAGTTAATAATAACTTAACTGTCATCTGATAGTTGGGGTAAGTAGGGTTCTTTAATCATGAGAGGGATGGAGTTATAACCCAGATTTACCCTTCTTAGACGTCATGAGTGGGAAACCGAGGGATGGTTCTGGGTAATAGTGTTCCTCGAGGTCTTCAAATGATAAGGGTTATAAAGACAAATGTTTATAATGAGAAATCCATGCTTAAATTTAAGAGCCTGTATTTACATTAAACCCCATAAGAACAATAATAAGTCAATAAGGAGTAATCTATAAAAGTATTAATGTTACCATATTGTTGATTATAAACAATTACCCGAGTAGTCGGGCACTCGATGAGTCCTTATTACATAAATGGAAGTGAGAAACATTCTCATAATAAATAGAACATAAAAACATGAAGAATCATTGCAATAAATATAGGAAACAAAGGCATTAAGCTATTTGTTCCATACATGTTTAATTGATAACTCAAAATTCTAAAGACAAAGGCATCTCATTGATAGTTGGAGAAACAAAAAAAATACACGTGCAAGTTCCAAGACTATGTAAGGACAAACAACAAGTAACCTGTAAGGGTTTCTTCCTCAAAAGAGAAAACCGAGGACTCAATAGCCAAGGGTTATTACTTATGAGTCAAGAAAAAGGGTAATTACTTATTGGGTAGTCCTCATAAATCACCAACAGAAAACTTGATTATAAAATCGCTCTTAATCTCTAGCTTAACTCAAATTAATTAAAGAACCCGAACAAGGTATAATTTTAACCATCCATTCATAGTTGTAACTGCATGGTCAAGATAAAAGCCCTCGTACCATTCACAATATAAGAAAAGCTTTTGGAAAATCCTTAGGAAACCCCATTAAGATGCACCTTGGTACCGAGTATTTCACATGAGATGGCCCGAGTAATGAGCAGAGTCTCAACCGCACCCATGCTAGACCAATGACTAGGCCCTGCAATCAACAGATGTAGATAATTAAACAACTTGCAGGAAAACTAATATTGGGTTAAACCCTAAACGAGATCCACTAAAGAAAAAGGAAGATCGATTTCCACCAACTTACTGACTTCTAATATTTGTATACCAGAACGTAAGGACCGGTCGAGTCCCCTATAAAAATAACAAGACATGATATTAGTCGAGATGAGAGTGATGAAGCAACACTATTTCTTGTGGAAATGAAAAAGAAAAAAAACGAGTATTGTGTATAAACGTAGCATTTACCTTGATGTTAGAGTTTTGGAGACATCTGCCTTCCTACTATAGACTAGTCACTATGTTGATGTGGGTATGTGGCCTCCTTGTTCTCATGGCCAGAAAGGGCCAAGAGTCTGGCAGAAAGCTCAGTCGACCAGAAATCTTACAAAGTGAAACCCTTCGAGAGAGAACCCCGACAATAACAGGCTAAAGTGGAGGGAAAACCGATTGGTTACCAATAATCGCCGCGGGTAGCCAGAAGTTGTCGGATGAGGGATTACCATGATCAACAGTTGCAGTATCTCCAAATGGCACATTGGTAGATTCAAGAACCTCGGGCCAGTTGCCCACCACCATTGGAATAATTAGAGTCACCCTCTATGGGTCACAACTTACCTTATAACCCTTCATGAATAAAATTAAAATAGAGGACCTTGGTTCAATCCCTATCCATCATATTTGTTCTAGGCTTTAATTAAAATGGTAACCTTTACCTGTGAGCCTTACAATATGGTCTAAATTGTATTGTGTCGAATGTATAAAAAACAAACTTTCTGATTTATGGAGGTAAATAAAGTTTTTTTATGGTTTATGTTGTGAATGTATGTGACAAATAGATTTAAATATTTCATGTCATTAATGTAAAAAAGATAATTATTCCTTAGTAAAAATACAATTATTTTCATTCATTCTAAAAATTTGAAAAATTATATTGGTAGATACACTTCCATTATATTTGAGTGCTTGAGGTTTCGGAATATCTATCATATTTTAAATAAAATTTATATTCTTTCTTAAATCATATCAATAATTTTTAAAAATATATTAATTATGCTAGTGAAAAAGTACTAACTATTTATAAAATTTAAAATAATTTTCCCCTAAATATTAAATAATTATTGGAAACAAGAATCAATAATGATTATCCTCCACTACTGCACATACATACTACTATTTTTCAAAACATTGAAACCTACTCTATTTCCTTTAATTTAATCGATTGGGGTTACGCTGACTTTGATTTCGTTCCACGCTCCCATTCAGGGTCATAGGAGGCTTCGCTTGGGGGCAACTCAATTCTTTTAAAGCTTGCGGTTGAGTCAATGCCAAAAGTGTTGACTACTGCGATCCATTGTTTGTCAGTCAATTACTGCATCAGACATTGTCAAAGGATGTCTGATGAAGGATTGTCTACTGCTATGCAACAACGAATGCCAAAGGATTGACTACTGCAATTCTACGTTTCCCAGTCAATTACTTCATCACACATTGTCACTGTGCCTCAAAGTCAAAATTTGAAAGGATTAACATTGTGTTTGAATGTCAAGTTTATATATTACTATGAAAACACACTTGAAGCGATTCAAAGCAATCCATGGTCTTCCTTGTATCGCAAAGTTGACAATATATACAAATTTGATTAGCTGTAGTTAACGTCACCCTTCGCAATCCTCCTCAACCTCAAAATAGCAGAGGAAGCGGAGTCTTTTGTGAACTTAAGAATTAAATCAACTGACTCAGTGATTAATTAAGGAATTGGTCAACTCTAACTGAACTCGGGCCCTGTTTTATCTCTCAGAGCTGTTGGTCTGGTTTAACATTCAGCCTGAACATGCCTATTCACCTCCTTCCGCAATAGTGACTAAGCGATGAATGGGTCAAGTCTATCGAAACTTGGGGAGAAAGTTTACAGCCTTTTTGCGTTGCTTGATTTCTCAGCAGCTGTTGATTTGGTAGCGTATTTGACTTGAATATGATTATTCACCTCATTATAGCTCTCTTTGCCCTACCCTTGATGTGTATAAATAGGTCGTTCCAGCTTTTGTATGATATATGCCTCCTTATTTCATTTAACTGATAACGGCGAGGATTGCTTCTCACCAATCGTAGCCATTTATAAGAGGGCTCTATTATTCATGCTATCTAGAGCCTTCTTGTTTTTTCTTCAATAGCAGAGCAGCATACTAAACTTTTCATTACATTACATTACATTTTGATTGATTGACGTGAGAAGCCCCTGAAATAAAACTATCAAATATATACCTGAAGTACTATTGTCAAAGACGAGCAATGAAGACTGGAAGTTTGTTCCTGTTCTTCTTCTTCTTCTGCGTTTCAGTAGCCGTAATAGTAACGAAGGAAGGTGCAGTAGATGCAGGTAGAGTCCTGAAAATGAGAAATATTGCAAGAGCCCAAGCTGATAAAAATCCATGTGATCAACAGAATGTTCCTAATGGAGATTATGATGTGAGAAATATATTGAAGAGTAAACTTCCTTCTGGCCCAAGTCCAGGAGTTGGTCACAGATACATCGATTCCTTGGGCCCTTTGAAGATGAAGACAAGTAAGGCAGGCAATACATTGAAGATTAACAAACTTCCTTCTGGTCCGAGTGGGGGAGTAGGCCACAAATACATCAATGCCGAAGGGCTGACGAAGCGATCAGTAGTATCGTCACAGAAGTTAATTACTACAGCGCCCTTCAACAAGCTTCCATCAGGTCCAAGTGGGGGAGTAGGGCACAGCTATAACGACTGATTACGACTTTCAAGATAAATCCATGAGCAGTAAACTCAGACCGCGATCAGTGCATGTTTTAATCTTAACGGTTATGGATCAAGTCTCTGACGAATGCTAAGTGTAAAGATTGTCCGAACTATAGAATTAGATTTCAGGTAGAAATTACATGGTCATTGTTTTTTCATTTTACAACCCTCAATGGGGAAAGAGTTAATAGATGGTATATTTCAATCATAAATTTAAGCATTCTTTTCTACCCATGTTATTCAAAGCATAACCATCATCATAATTCAAAGTATATAGAGGGGAAGAGAATCTGGTGGTGTGAAAAGATTGGATTTTCTTTTGGGGAAAAGTTTATATATATATTTATATATTTATCAAAGTATTCATTATTTTCGTCTTTGCTGATATTCTATTTTGCTATGTATCTTCAGGGAATGATTGAAACAAGTGCAGTTTTAAATTTACAGAGAAAACCAAACATTTTAAATTTAAATTATATAATTTAAATGAGTAATATTTTAATTTAAATTATTTAGAAAAAATAAATTTTAAATTTTATAATTTGAATAGTTTTTTAATTATTTAAACTAATTTTAATAAAGCTAAAGAGAATTTTTATGAAGAATATTTTATGGAAAAGAATTTTTAAATTGTTTTTGTTATATAAATTAAATGGTTAATTAATTTTAATAATTAATATGTAAGTTTTTTTAATATTATTAATAATCTTTATATTTTAATTTTATTTTTTTATTGTTTAAATATATTTTTTTTATGAGGGTAGTTATGAAGTGTATATGTGTTATTGTTAAAATAACTAAAATATTAAAGAAACAAATAATAAAATATGAAAATTATGGTATATTTTTTTTTTTGTATAATTTTACTCATTCATATAAATAATCAATTTTTTGAGGCTAAAGTACTTTGTTAATAAAGTTATGAGTCAATTCTCCTCAAACACTTTTAATATTCCATTTTGCTAATAAACAAACAAGATGTAATCCTTTGTAATAGATTTACTAGGAAGGAAAATAAAAATAAAAAAATTTAAACATATCTATTAACCTAAATAGCTTTTTTTAATTATTTATATGTAATTATAAAAAAATTTATTTAATAATTACTTTCTATATTAAAAAAATTATAATAAAATATATTTGTGTTTGAAATTAATATTACTTAATATATAATTTTCCGTTAAATTGTAAAGTAAATCTTACACTATTTCAATCCATTATGAATATATGGTTGGAAATGTATGTAGATAAAAGCAACAACTTCGATTTAATGTATGCTTAAATTTTGATACCAGATATGAATTTATACTCAAATAATAATAATAGGGCATCAGGCGAATTGTTGTCAAGGTGGAGATTGTTGAGATTTTCTGTTTTAGTTAAATAGGCAAAAATCTCTGAAGGATGACAACAATAGGATTCAGTTCCTAGATTAGCTCCAGGTTGTTGGGAGGGAGTTAATGCCTCCTATATTTGATGTGAGGGAGTTATGAGGTTGTTAGATTCTCTATTCTATATAACAGGCAATCATTCGGATGATTTGCTAAGAGAGTGTGAGGATTTCTTGATGTAATCTCCAAATTTGATTAATATATTCCCGATGCCTATGTTTGGTGGACGTAGCCCAGATTGGTTGGGTGAACCACATTAAATATTGTGTTTATGTGCTTGATTGAATGCTGTGTATTTATTTATTTGCTGTGCACCTCATCCAACAATAATGAATCTAACCATGTTAATGTAATACATGGGAGCGTGCTTGTGTAAATTGCTAAATGGCTACGAACCCATATACTACTTTATAACATGTAATTGTCATAATACAAACTAAGTAATCATTTCAAATAGACTTTCTAATGTAAATTTCCAAACTATTTTTCCATATTAATTCTACCGTCATTACGGATAATGACTTGGTTCACCATTATGTATCAGTTTGTTGTTAAATTTTGATTCCTTTAAAAATGTCCCCATATCCTTTAATGCAACCTCAATCACTTTCTTTGGGTTATAATGTTTTGGTTCATGATTGTTGTTCAATCTACTATTAAATTTTAATGGTTTCCATGGTATAAAAAACCTATATATATTCTGAACTAAATAGTCACGTAGTTTACCCTAATTTTAAGAAAAAGTTTAAAAATAAATATTTTATTATTAATTTAATAATTTGTGTTTTTCTCAATAATACTTAATATTTTTGTTGGTCACACGAGCAATTGTTATTCCCTATTTCAATGAGGAATTGTTATTCCCTATTTCTTTTGGATGGTTCAATTGAAGAATTGTTATACCTTATTTCTTTTTTATGGTTTAAAATGAGGAATTTCACATCGTTGATTGATATTGGTAAATCATTTTTTTCTAACATGGGCACGATTGACAAATGTCAATAGTTTCAAAACCAAGTCTCATACCTTGTTGCAATAAGTATTTTGCTAACGTAGTTCATACTTTGTTTCGTGCATGTTTTAAATCTCATTATAAATCATAGATTTAATATAAAATATTTTTTTGTGCTATTAATTATGACAATTAGAAACTCTACAATTAATATTTGATATACCATCATATACTTGCAATCCATATTTAACCCGATGTCAATCAATTCTTTTCATGGTTCTTCTTTGTATGTTAGTGCCTATTTGAACACCTTCAATAATGGTTTTTGTAAAACAACCTAAAATATACAAAAATGAAAACTTAAGTTGTTATAAGGAAAAATAACAATTACTAACAAACTTTGATATCAACTGTCTTCTTCCTTGTCATCCTATTTTATGAGTTGAATGAGTTCTCCTTTTTTTCTTTTTTCTTTTCTGCAATTGATCCAGGTGGATATTGGTGGCCACCCGCTAATTCCATGTGGATCCCCTCTAGTGCTTCTTTCAGTTCTTTCAGTTTCCTTAATCATAGCACAGTTTACTATTTTTAGCAGTTTTTCGGGTCCTAAACTTCCGGAGCAACACATAGATAGGAAGCAAGAAATCAATGAAATACTCAAGCATATTCCTAAACTCATCACGGAGGAGCATAATCAACTTTTGTTAAGACCAGTCACCATCTTGGAGGTCGAAGAAGCTTCAAAACAACTGAAGGTTGGGAAAGCGCCGGGTCCTGACGGCTTCACATGCAACTTTTACCACCTCTTTTGGGATTTAATCAAAGTAGATGTCTGGAATGTGGTAGAAGAATCTAGAGTCATGCACTGGTTACTCCCTTCACTCAATGCAACCTTCATTGCCCTTATTCCTAAAGCTGCTCAACCAAGCACTCCGGAGAAGTTCAGGCCTATTGCCCTTTGCAATGTTATCTATAAGATTATCTTGAAAGTCATAGCCAATCGCCTCAAATTGCTCCTCCCTCTTCTCATCTCCCCAGAGAAATTTGGGTATGTCGAAGGTTGCCAAATTCTAGATGGAATTATTCTCACTCATGAAACCATCCACTCTCTCAAAAAACGAAAACAGGCCGGAATGCTACTGAAAATGGACCTTTCAAAAGCCTTTGATAAGCTCAGTTGGACTGACATAAAGAGCGTGCTAACAGCCTTTGGATTCAGCCCGACCTAGGTAAGGTGGATAATGACCATTGTTTCCTCTCCGCTATGCTCTGTCCTTGTTAATGGTATCCCCTCTAAATCGTATCACTCATCTGTTGGAAATAATACTGAGAGGGGGGGGTGAATCAATATTATTAAATCAATAAAACTTTTCATTTCCATACTTAGATACATATACGCTCCTTCAAGAACTAGAAACTTGCGTGTATACACTTCTACGATTGGACCAAACTGCTTATATGCAGTTTTAATTCACAGAATCCGCGTGTATACACAATTGTGTCTAATGCAACTAGCGTGTATCCAGAATACTTATGATTTAGTTAATCCATTAAATATTGATCTTTATTTAGTGCATCAGAACTTCATTAACGAAATGTATAGTAAACAGGTGCAGTAAAATAGAACATATCATCACACACAAGAAGCACAGATGAACACCATGATATTAGGTAGAAACCCAATGTGGGTGAAAACCACCTGCTCCAAGTCATCTCTATATTATTTTAATAAGAAACTTCTTTTACAATAGTTCTGTACTAGTGCAGTCTTATACCAGTACGCAGACTTGTACCTGCAAAAGACTACAACCTTCTCTCGTTCTTTAGAATCTCCTAGAAGGGAGCTACAACCCCCTTAGCTTTTGTACTAGCTGATCCACTTATTAGTACGTAGGTGCTGGCCTACTGAAATGCTCCAACCTTTACTCGTTCTCCAGCTACTACTGGAAGGGAGCTACCACCCCCTTAGCTCTTGTACTAGCTGATGTACTAGTACATAGGTGCCGACCTACAGAAGACAACAACCTTCTCTTTCTTCCTCCAAGTATCACGTTTCATAAATTTTCAGACTGGATACTCCTAAAGCACAAAACTATCATCTAAAGGCCATGTTTCATCCAATTTTCATACTAGACCCATCAATATCATTGAAGCACAAAACAATCAATACTAGCATCATCAAATTTTGAATCACTAAAACACTGAAACCCTGTCAACAACACAGTCACCAGAACACAGAGCAGACAACAGAAATCTACAATAACAATCAGACCCAATTGCAACTTCAAACATCGTATTTCATAATGTATACACTACTATGATGAATCAAAACCCACATGCATACGCGCTTTCACTAAAGCCAACCCGCGTACAGATCTATAAATATTCAATCATGACTTGCAGCAATTTCATACTTAAGTTGTACCCAGTTCAGAACATTACATGCGTTAGTATACAGATCTATAATAAGCATAATCAACCATAAAGAGATAGTTCATTTCAAACCATTAGATCCCGATCTATCCTTAGATCTTGTTCTCCATCAACTAGTGAGATCCCTCCTTAGCTCAGATCAAGAAATGCATCATAACCCATATCCTGCATATTGGATCCCATACTACATCAGATATTCAAGACTTTCTCCATTCCACTTTCCTAATGATCTTCTTCTCCTTTTATAGTCTTAGGCCTTACTCAATACCGTGGTCCAAAACCATAACAAATCAATATCATGGACCCAATACTTGGGATCAACACTTCGGATGTAATACTAAGGACCAAAACCATAGGTCTAAATACCACAGATTCAAAATAAGCTTTCCCAAATGTACATGCTTTTCCGTGCATAAAAGTGCGTGCATACGCATACGCGACTTTTGATCCGCAATCTCGCGTGTATATGCTCCTTTGTATATAGTGAAGCTGCGTGTATAACCTGTGTGTATACCCTACTTGGCATATAGCGAACCTGCGTATATATGTGACTTGGTACATAGTGAACCTGCATATAACCTTCCTATGTACACGACTTGGTATATAGTGAACCTACGTATATACTCATCTTTCTTCATTCTTTGTAGTCTGATCATCAATTCTTTGCTAATGACCTGCTGCACTATAATCTGTCATCTTGCCATCAAGGAGAACACTTGTATCATAATGCCAACACCACCAAGGGGAATTCGTCAAGGTGACCCTCTGTCCCCATTTCTTTTCATCATTATGGCTGAGGGTCTTGGATGTCTCTTAAAGCACTTTGCTCATTCTCATGATCTTAGAGGTCTCTCTGTCCATGGCTCCACTGCTATTACACATCAGACATTCGTTGATGACAATATGCTCTTTGGGTACGCCTCTGTTAATGAAGCCAGAACCTTCAAAGTACTTCTAGACACATTCTCAGCTGCTTTCGGCACAACCATCAATACCACCAAATCTCAATTTTTTTTCTTCAACACTCCTATTACCACTCAAAGAATCATTGCTCGAATCATAGGCTTCCCTCAAGCCAAGCTTCCTTCTCAGTATTAGGAGCACCACTCATAGATTCCACCTTAAAGCATGTTTCTTGGCATCAACTCTTGGAGAAAATGGACAGTAGGCTCTAGCCTTGGACTCATAGGACACTCAACATGGTAAGCAGATTAGTCTTGATTAAAGCAGTCCTACAATCCATACCCCTCTATTTGTTCTCCATACTTGCTGCTCCGAAATGGGCACTAAAGAGAATTAGGAATCTGCAACGCAACTTCTTATGGGGTTCTATAGGACAAAACAGAAAATGGGCCTTGGTCAAATGGGGAAAGGTTTGTAAGCCTAAAAAGTAGTGGGGTCTCGGCTTGCGCAATCCACAACACAACAACATCTTGCTGGGAGCCAGAATATGGTGGCAATGGGTCTCTGGTCCATAGAAGCCATGGGCACAATTATGGACAACAAATTATGCCAACAACCGTCTGCAACAATAAATAATAAGAATAACTACCATTCCCAAAGGATCTTTAATTTGGAACGCAATTAAGCAACACAAAGACATCATCCATCAACATAGCTTCTGGGAGATAAGGGATGGGAGAACAACACGTTTTTGGATGGATTCCTAGCAACAATGACCCAAAATTGCAGTACTCATACCAGACACAAATCATAATAAAAATGACACTAATTAGGAGAACACTCTATCACATTATTGGAATCCTAGCAATACACAGGGATTCAGGCAATGGAAACTGGTGGAGCAAATAAAGAGCTTACCAATAGGAAAATTAAAGTTAATACATGTAGCGATGTTCTAATATGGGGTTACACACCAAGAGGAACATACACCACCAAAGAAGCTTACCAGATAATATCTCACTCTCAAGATCCAATTGATCCTACCTGGAATCGTACATGGACAACTAGGATCTGGCCCAAAGTCTCCACCTTCATCTGGTTGCTGTATCATGGGAGAATTCTCACATGGGACAACTTAATCAAACGAGGATTTCATGGTCCTTCTTACTGCCCAAATTGTTAGAACAATGAAGAAACCATTCAGCACCTCATGGATTCCTACCACATGGCCAACCATCTATGGGAAAAGCTCACTTTCAGATGCCAGAGACCCTGTAGAATTCTTGGAGATATCAGAAGCACCATTAGCAATTGGACTCCAAAGCCATACAATAGCAAAATTCTCAACAAGTTGTGGACCATCTTGCCAGGTCTCCTACTTTGGACAATCTAGAAGGAAAGAAATAAATGAATTTTCAAAAATAAAAAAACCTCCATAGAAATCATATGGAATAACCTACGTCAGAATATCAAAGAAACTCTTGCTTTACATCAATGGACGACTGATGACTTTCCGACATAGCCACAAGAACTAAGCGTATGGGATAATTGGAATATACAGCTCGCACAAGCTCAATTGAACTCCAATAGACCTCATAATGCAACCAGGCCGCCCTCGCATTGGATACACCCCCCAAACAAAGTAATCAAGCTTAATTTTGATGGCACTTCCAAGGGAAACCCAGGAAAAGCATGATTCAGAGGCATATTCAGGAATCATGAGGGCCAACCCCTACTACTGTACTTTGGATCCATAGGATGGGACACGAACAACTCGGCAGAACTAGAAGAACTATGGCAAGGTATGAAGCTAGCTGATCAACACAATTTTTATCCCATGCTTATAGAAGGAGACACTCAAATCCCTCTCAACATGGCTACACTAATCCCACAAGGAAATGCGAATTTGCAAGTTGGCCATAGCTAGAGATTATTGGCAAGGCTTGAAACTTTAGAGACATGGATAAGAAATAGGAGAGAAATAACTTTTATGCATGTTAAAAGGGACAATAACAAAATTGTTGATCTCCTAGCAAACATTGGAGTTGATCAGGACCAAATCCTACATTATGGCCCTCTCAACATCATCGGCGATCACAATCAACTACAAATTTGCACTGACCTGGTGCATAAGGAAGCTCAACCCCTGGATGTGGGTGGTAATTGACACAATTAAGACTATGATATGGGGTGACGGCGGAAATGATGGCCACTTGGCCCCCTACGACCATTCCAAGGCCAGCCTGATAACTCCTCACGGCACCTCACAGGCTGCAAGTTGCGAAGGCAATGGGGATTGGCGATTAAATGAGGACTGATGAATCACAGAATGGGGAGACCAAAGGGAAAGGCCTTTACATATAGCGATATGTGATTGCAATCAGATCGCATCGCAATATCGCATTAGCGGAAACCAAGGGGCGAAGCCTTTACACCTTCATATGTGCGATGCGAAGATGCGGACCTGACGATGGATCACAGAATGGGGAGACCATAGGGCAAGGCCTTTACATAGAGCGATATGTGATTGTGATCAGATCACATCGCAATATCGCATCGGTAGAAACCAAAGAGTGGAAACCAAGGGACGGAGAATAGGCAGGGGCTGCCTGATGATAGTTCGATGATGGCTATGGCTGTCTTTTTGTTTTTTGCTAGTGTTGCTTGGGTTCTGGTTTCCTATCTAGACTAATCGTCAAGGAACATCTTAATTCCTCTTTTGTGGGGTTTGGACTTGAGAAGTGATAGCATTTTTGAGGTTTCTGCTCTCACTGGATTAGTTTCCCTAATGTTAGGGCAGTCTAGATTTTATTAATACTCTACGATAGCTTGGTCGAGGCCTTGTCCTCTTTGTATCTTTCTGTACATATTAATAGATTACTTTTACTTAGAAAAAAAAAATTAAGATTAAAATTTAATTTTTTTGCTATGTAGAGTTTTATGTGAATCACCATATCTTTCAAATTCTATTTTTTCTGAAATTCCAAAATATTTTACTGCTCCAGAGTACTCATAGTATGTCTCATTTTCAAATGATCTCTCTTTTAATTAAACTATAATAGATATTGTAAAAAAAAATTATTCGTAAATTTTTTACAATGCAAGGTATTAAGTGAATCAACATACCTTTTAGCTTCTCATATTTTTAATAGTTCAATTGCTCAAAAATAATTTGCCGCTACATAGTGTTCCTAGTAAGTCTCTCTTACAAATCACTCCCTTGAAATTTTGGGAAAAATAATGAAATAATGAATAACTTTTTACTATTTAAATCAATTATCGCTCATATTTGAATTAAAAAAAAAAATTGCACTATTTTTTTCACTTGATACAAACATTGATGTGTTCAACAGTATAGAGCACTAGTTCATTTATAAGTAAAGTGCACCGACATTATTGAGGCGCCAAATATTTTCAACACACCAACATGATACAATTTCTTTTTCTTTTTGAAATCCCAAAAGAGTGTGATTAAAATTTAAATGCAATGGTGTGGCTTGTATCTAAATGTGACTGTGTTGTAATTGTTATAAGAGCATCGAGATGGTAGAATTTGCTTTTACTTTGAGAATCTTGGAAACCGGTGTGTACTAGTGTTTTTTTATTTAAACACGTCGATGTTGTTTTGTATAAGAGCACTGATATGACAACATATTTTATACTTTTTGGAATGTCAGTAACTGGTGTTGGTATTATTTCAATGCACTAGTTTTGTTGTTCTTTAAACACATCAATGTGACTTGTTTTGCTAAGTGCCCCAGTAGGGTTTTAAAGCTATCTAAAATTTAATTTTAACACAAAATATCATATTAATATCAAATTATCCTTTAAGACACATTATCATGAATTATCGTAGTACATAGTATACATTTTCCGCTTAAAGTCACCTTATTCTTGAAAAATAGTTTGAAAACTATATTGAACTTCAAATTATGGCTATATGGTTCTACATATTAATTTTAGCTATGCATACAAAATTTAATTTCTGTTTTTTTTTTTAAATGGAGGGAAAAAATATCAATAATATCAAATGGCCAATTCTTCATGGTAAATTATCCAAATTCCAACTCATTCCATATTGTTAATCAAAGTCCTTCACAAAAGTTCTCCCTTTCCATATCTAGTAAGTTTAGATTTTATTTATATTTCGATTATGTAATTGCAATTTTCTTAATCCATGCCAATTTGAATAATAATATATCTGAATTTGTAGGATCCTAATTTAGAATTCAGTTGAGATGTAGAAAATATTCCTCCATTTCAGAAAAGTCAGAAGCTCTTATCAAGAGAAGCATGTCACAAGTAGTTGGTATATGCAAATGGACAACCTCTTCACCCTCAAATTGGAACATGGCATCTTGCTATTGTAATCATGGATGAACGATGATAATAATTGTTTGGTATAATGTAATTTCATTAAGCCTTTTCGTTGATGTTCTTACTAATATGATTGATATTGTACTAAAGATGTTCAATATGCTTTGGAATTAGGATTCTAGTGATGATGATCGACCCACCTAGAATCTTCTGGTCTACCCCACTACAACATCAACTCAAGAGAAGGTTGAATTCAAAGAAAGACTTAGAGAGGAAGCATACAACTAATGTTTGAATCAACCACCTATTCAATTCATACTATGTCTAAATTCACTAGTTAGGAATGACTACAACAATAACATTTTTTCATCTCAAGTTGGAAAAAGAGGCAATCAGATAGAGGTTGGTATGGATGATTACTTATAGGATACAACTATCATAGAGGCAATATTGTTAGATACATTCCAGAAGGATGAGCTATGGTTTGATGCTCATATCACTTATACCTTATTTGAAAGCCTGAAATCTTCTTCCACCACCCCTGTCTTTGCACCTAACAACAAGTCAAATTCTACTCAGCGGGGATAATGATGTTGTTGTACAACATGAAAGAAAAGTTTGGAATTTTGAATGCATGTTTCTTGCAATATTGAGGTAATTCACTTGCATGATCAATCAAGTCCTTTATATTTTAAGAAATCTTGTCCCATGATTAACATTAAAAATGGTTAATTTTATGAACGTTAAATATTTACATTGTAAAATTATATTCCCCACCAACTGCAAGTTATGCAAATAGAAGGTTCTTCTGAGTGATAATGTCTTATTGCATAGTTGGGAAGAGGAAAATCAGTTGTTGAAAATGTTGGGTGTTGAGTACATGTCATATCATGAATATATGAATGATTGTATTCTATAAATAGGAGAACATGTAGAGAAAGAGATATGTCTGAGATGTGGGCATGACAGGTACCGTAACTAAAAAAAATGGGTAAATTACATGGTCCCCCTCTTAAGATATTAAGGAACCTGACTATAATCCCAATGATTCAAAGGCTCTTTCGTTGCAAAGAATTAGTTCTTTTGTAGGACATTCCTCACATAAAAGTGAGTCAAGAGTTATGTGAATCCCAACATATTCAATAGCCATGAAGCATATAGAGGATGCATGGCTTGAAAAATTCAAGGATGAAGAATGAAGTCTACCATTCAGCATAGCCATGGATGGTGTCAACCCATATTCCCTCCAAAACACCATCTATTTTGTTTGGCCTATAATAGTGATCAATAATAATACCCCCCATGGTTGTCCATGGAGAATGAACATCTTATTTTGGCTCTCATAATCCCTAGCAGAAGACAAGTGAAGTATATGTATGTCTACTTACATCCATTGATAGATGAATTTAAGGAACTATGGGAAGAGATACATGTTCATGATGTATCAAGACCCATCACAACCAAGAGTAGTTTTATGTTGTATGGCATATTTTCTTACAACATACATGATTATCCAAGCTTAGGATTTCTCTCTAGTGAATTACATTTTATTGATTTGTTTATATGTGTAATAATATTGTTTCACATATTAATTTATTTCGCTGCAATTGTTTTGATCTTCATGGTCTCTAATGTCCTGGTCTTTATACAAAACTTTCACAAGTATTGTAACAAAATCATATCATTGATGTAAACGTTGTGGACCTTCTCTGAAGGCTAGGTGGTCTAACTACCTGTGAAAGCTAGTGCACGACTTCTTCAGGTTATTCCTCAAAAAAGAACACACCTAGAAAAGAGCAAGATGCACTTTCAATGGTAAACAGAGAGAACCCAAAGGCATGCAATAATGAAACCAAATGAATGGCTTAGAGAATATAAGAGGGAGAAGGAAAATGATTCTGCATAAATGTTAGATTGAAATGGGCAAGCTATGTTCAATGATCAAGAATTATTCTACACTTATGTTAAGAAATTTCCCATCGGCCTGAAAGGGAAATTTGTTTTTTATGAGCTCCCATATTGGGAGCATATTAAATCCCACTTATTAGATCCCATGCATATATCTAAAATGTTTCATCTTGTCTATGGAGGCATATATCATAAAAAAAAAATGAAACATTGGTTATTAGGAGAGAGCTTATTTCTTCAAAAGCTAAAGAGAAACAATGGCTAGGATAACAAACTAGAGGAGAGGTTCTTCCCTCTTGGTCTTTCAGAGAAGGTGATGTCCCATGGGTTTTAAATAAATATGATCTTTCTTTGGAAAAGGAAGTTATAATGAGTGTGAGGGTGTCTTCTTTATAAGGGTCTTTGCTATGGGGTTTCTTTATTGTGGAAGACCATTTCTCGGGATTGAAATCACATGACCATTTGAACCTTCCAAGAGTATGTATGTCAAAAGCATGATTTTTTATTTTTATTTTGTTTTTATGCAATGCGATCTTTTATAATTACTTTATATATAATGTACTTTTTACCATGCAATGTCATTATCCTCTGATGGTGCATGGGTGTGTGAACAATGAATTCCCCCAAGACCTGTGACATGCGATATCTAAATTATTTGCATTTGTACATTGGATCACATCAAAGGATATTCATATGGCTAGCATTAAATGGTGGCATTAAGAGATATCTAATATTGTTTTTATGTTTGAGAAGGAACTGTTGACGAGTTTCACAGACTTGCATGTGTATCTTCGAATTCACCTAGTAGATGAGGTTGAATTAGTTGGGGTGCTTTTTGTAACACCCCTTGTTGTAATTAAAATAGTTAGTTGTTTTATGGTTACTATTACTAGTGGTTTAACTATGATTGAGACAAACTGACTACGGTTGGAAAATAATTTTTAGATTAATAAAGAAAGTTATTGTTTCCATTGCTGGAAATCATAATAGCTAACATCAAAGTAAATGATACCTGTTGGAGTCCAAGAAGAATCAAATTTAAATTGAATTTCCTAAATTAAAATATATGGATTTATATTACACCTCAGTGGGAGATATCGACCGAGGATAAATGCACTGCAAGGAGAAAAGAAGGTTTTTTCTTTTAGGAAAAATAACTGAAAATCCTAGGCTAAGGGGGTACAGATTCCCAGAAGGAAAGATGCCGCCAAGGAAAAATATGTGAGAAATATAATGTAAAATAAACATTATCAAGGCTCAGTAAGGGTTACCGAGATCTAGAAAGGTTATCATAGGTTGAGGTGAATAAGAGGTCAATTGAAGTGCATGGCATATCAGTCAGAATCGAACAAAGGTAGGTGTATACACTGGACTACGAGAAAAGACTAAGAGGGGTTGCATGCTATCCATGCCACCAAGATGTAGTAGATGACAACAATAGAAATGCTAATCAAATTTGAAGAATAGGTTGATTCCTATTATAAATTAGATGAAAAGCCCGTATATACACTACGAAACGAAACATGTATTAGCAAACTTTAACTATAAAATATTTGCAACTGTGATCTATGTCTACAAGACTCTTTTAGCCAAGTTAAATCATAATAGGCCTGGCTACACATTACTAATTTAGAAGCTCAAAATTCATAGAACAAAAAAGAGTCAACATACTGAAATTAACTACACACACACACACACACACACGCACACATATATATATAACCAAATTTCGAAACCAGTCCTATGTATATCTATCTAGAACAGTGTCATAGTCACTTATTGGGTAGTTTGGAGAAATCAACACCATAAAACTTGATAATAGAATCACTCTCAATTCAAAGCTTATATAAAACTGATTAAATAACAAGAACAAGGTATAATTTTAACCATCCATTCATAGTTGTAATTGTATGATCAGGATAAAAGCCCTGGAACCATTCCCAATATAAGAAAACCTTCTGGAAAGTCCTTAGAAAAATTCATTAAGGTAGTAGGATGCACTTGGTTACCGAGTATTTCATATGAGATGGCTAGTGGAATGAGTAGAGTCTCAATTAAACCCATGTCAGATCAATGACTTAGCCCTGCAAATAATAGATGTATATAATTAAACAAATTACCTACAAACTAACATTGGTGTAAACCCTGAACCCTATCCACTGATAAAAAAGGAAGATCAATTTATAGCAACTTACCGACTTATAAAATTAGTATGCCAGAATGTGGAGCTCGATTGAATTCCATGTAAAAACAACAAGACAAGGTATTAGTCAATATGAGACTCATGAAGTGATATTATTTCTTGTAGAAATGAAAAATAAAACAAAAGAGAAATGTGTATATAGGGTTTATCTTGATGTCAGAGATCTAGGGACATTTGCCTTGCAGCTAAAGACTAGTCACTGCATTGGTGTGGGTATGAAGTCTCTTGGTTCCGATGGTGAGAAATGGACAAGAATCTAATCGAAAGCTTAGTCGACTAGAAATGCTGGAGAAAAAGACCTTTCCATAGCGAATCCCGAGAAAGGCTGAGTGGAGTGGAGGGAAAACAAGTTGGTTATTGATAACCACCATGGGTCACCAGAAGCTATCAGATGAGAGAGTTCCAAGATGAACAGTGGCAACGTCTCCAAGTGGTGCATTGGATGATTTGAGAACTTGGTGCTAGTTGACAACCAACATTAGAATAATTAGAGTCACCCTATGTATTTCAAGACTTACCTTATAACTCCGCGTCGATAAAATTAAAATGGCAAGCCTTGCTTCAATATTGATCCATCATATTTGTTATAAACATCAATTAAAATGGTAACATTTATCTATTAGACTTACAATATGGTATATATTGTTTTATGTGTTAAATGTATGAAAAGCTGATTGTATGATTTATGGAGGTAAATACAATTTTTTTTGTTTTTTTTTATGGTTTATAGTGTATATGTATGTGATAAGTGGTATAAGAGCACTCAGGTTCCTACACTGACACTTGAAGGGATTGATGTGAATATAAAAAAACTAATTTTTGATGTATAAAGAAAACAAGTTGATCCAATGTGAGATGAGGAGCAGGGATTACTCCACCAAGAGGATTATTCAGAAGATTAGAAGCAATACTTGTACCAGAAGGAAACCTAGAAAGGTGGGCTCAACTGGGTAGAGAAGGTCCAAATACAAATTCCATGTTGTTAGATACTTTACAACATCTTTAATAAGAAATTATGAATTTGAGGGGAGACAAAGAATGGTGGTGATTGGAGCAAGAGAAAACCATGAAAATTATCTTAGACAAGCAAAACTAGAGAAATCCAAATCCTACTCAAGATGAAGGCCACATAGAAGAGTTCCATAGACAACAATAATATTACCCAGATTTTGAGGGAGGTCGACTGTGTAATGAAGAGGAACATGATAATGTTTCCTATGGAAAATGAGCTAAAAGAAAAAAAAATAGTTACAAGCGGAGTTCAAGAAAATCAATCCTATGAATTATGATGGAGAAGTGGAGGTGCTAGCAAACACATAAATATGAACAAACATTTTCAAATATATGAATATAATCATAATCTAACGGAAAAATTGGCAGTGTACCAGTTGTAAGGGAAGGCCATCCTATGGTGGGAGGAGATTAAAATTTTTCGAGGTAATAATGAGCAAGAAGTCACTTGGGAACAATTTTAGAAACGTTTTAAAGATAAGTGTTTGACTGAGTGGTTTTATGATTAAAAGGAAAAATAATTCCATGATATGAAATTGTGACAATAGTTCATCAATGAATTTATAACTAAGTTTACCTCTTTTTTAAGATATGTTCCTTACGTTTGTCAGCAAAAAGGTAAAGCATGGCGATTTACTAGCAGCCTACACGCCTTCATGAAAGATAAATTAGAGTTTGATAACCCACATATAATGGATGAACCCATTCAAAAGGCTCCAATTTGTTACCATCAAATGAAGCAGAAAGAAGAAAACATGAAGTCTTGGTCAAACAAAAGGGGGAAAAAGAATTTCTTGAACAACAAAAATGAAAGAACAGTCAGAATGAAAAATCCAGGTCAAAAGGGGTCGAGTGGGATTCCAATTAAAAACCAACAGAAATTTAGATCTTAGAATGAACTAAGACAGAATGAGGCATATAGTTAACCAGAGACCAATCAAAATATGAAGCACCCTGTCGAGCGCTAGGGTTGTGGAGAACCCCATTATTATAAAAATTTCGCCCACTCCAGTCAGCCAAAATCATCTCCTAACATCTCAGAGGCCTCTATTATTGGTGAAGTAGAAAGGAGCATATCGGGTATTATGCAACCTTGGAGGATCATCAAGTAGAGTGTCAACCAACAATGGTGGAGCTTGAAGGTAAAATATTTAGCCATCTTGTTTCTGGTTTGATTGACTGTGGTGGAAGCCTAAGTTATATCAGCCCAAAAATAGTTTATTTATGTCATATGTAAAGCATGAAATTCAAGAACCCTTGGCTAGGATAGCTAGTTATAGGAGCTAAAATAAGAGTAACTACAAAGGCACGAAATTGCATAATTGATATAGTTGGACATCAAGTTAAGGAAAATATAATTTTTATACCACTAGGCTCCTATGATGTATTGGTAGGCAAGGATTGGTTGGAATATCACTGGATATTTGTAATTTTTAAAGATAAAACAATTAACTTTCTTACTAATGAGGGTTTCATAAAGTAAATCCAGGGTATTTGAAGGGAAGTCAAGATACGCCCCATTTCATCCCATCAGTTAGAAAAGTGTATTCATAAGGGTTGTCAAGTCTATATTTGTAGGTGTTTTATGATAATTCTAAGGAAAAAATATGAAATGATGAATTTGAGGGTAGACAATGAAAGGTGGTGACTAGAGTAAGAGAAGACCATGAAAATTCTCTCAGACAAGCGAAACGAGCGAAACCCAAATCCTATTGAGGATGAAGGCCGTAGGGAAGAGTTCCACAAGCAACAAGAATATCACACAGAGTTTGAGGGAGTTCAAGTGGGTAGTGAAGAGGAATATGATAATGTTACCTGTGGAAAAGGACCTAAAAGAAAAAAAATAGTTACAAGGGGAGTTTAAGAAAATCAAACCTCTGAATTATTATGAAGAAGTGCAGGAGTTGGTGAACACATGGATCATAAATATGAACATACATTTTCAAATATATGAATATGATGATAATATAAAGGAAAGGATAGTAGTGTACGAGTTGTAAAGGAAGGCCATCCTATGGAGGGAGGAGCTTAAAACTGGTCGAGGTATTGATGAGCAAGAAGTTGCCTGGAAAAAATTTTAGAAACATTTTATAGATAAGTATTTGATTGATTGATTTTATGATTAAAAGGAAAAACAATTCCGCAATATGAAGTTGGGACAATAGTCCATCAATGAATTTATAACTAAATTTTCCTCTTTTTTAAGATATGTTCCTTATGTCCATTAGGAAAAATCTAAAGTGCATCAATTTACTAGCAGCCTAGATGCCTTCATGAAAGATAACATAGACTTCGATAACCGAAATATAATGGATAAAGCCATTTTAAAGGCTTGAAATTGTTACCATCAAATGAAGCAGAAACAAGACAACACCAAGACTTGGTGAAACAAAATGGGGCAAAAGAATTTGTTAAATAACATAAATGAAAGAACAGTAAGAATGAAAAGTGTAGTTCAAAATGGGTCGATTGGGCCTCCAATTAAGAACCAACAGAAATTTACATCTCAAAATGAACTAATACATAATGAGGCATCTGGTAAAACAAAGCCCAATCAAAATATGAAGCCCCCTCTCCAATGCTCGAGTTATGGAGAATCCCATTATTATAAAAATTTCACCCACTTGTAGTCAGCCATAATCAACTACAAACATCTAAGAGGCCTCTACCATTGGTGAAGTAGAAAGTAGCATATTGAGGATTAATGAAACCTTGGAGGATCATCAAGTGGAGTGTCAACCAACAATTATGGAGCTTGAAGGTAAAATATTTAGCCATCATGTTTCCATTTTGATAGACCTTGGTGCAATCCTAAGTTGTATTAGCCCGAAAATGGTTGATTTATGTCATATGTAAAGTATGAAATTCAGGAACCCTTGGCTAGTACAGCTAGTCACAAGAGCTAAAATAAGAGTAACTGCAAAGGTAGGTAATTGCATAATTGATACAACTAGACATGAAGTTAAGGAAAATCAAAATTTTCTACTGCTATGCTCCTCTAATGTATTGATAGGCATGAATTGGCTAGAATATCACTGGAGTTTTGTAATTTGTAAAGATCAAACAATTAACTTTATTACTAATGAGGGTATTAGAAAATAAATCCATGGTGTTAGAAGGGAAGTCAAGCTATGGGAAGGGCTAACCAGCCTGCCATAGGGCATTAAATGCCCTGGTACATGCATGCCATATAACAATATAACACACTGCCTTTATTTTCACTTTATGTAGCCACCAAGGCAGTGTGTTATATTGTTATACAACATACATCTACCAGGGCATTTAATACCCTATGGCAGGCTAGTTAGCCCTTGCCGTCAAGCTATGCCCTATTTCAGCAGGTCATTTATGCTAATTCTAAAGAAAAGAATGTCTGTTTTGGAAAATATACCAATCATCCAGGAATTTTAGGATGTATTCCAAGAACAAATTCTAGAATTTCCACCCAAAAGGAACATTGATTTTACTATGGAATTGGTTACTGGTGCCACCATAGTCTCTAAACCCCTTATAGGATGAGTGTTCTCAAGTTGACAAAATTAAAAACGCAGCTCTAAGAGCTATTGGAAAATGGTAATATTCACCCCAATGTGTCTCCTTGGGGAGCACCAGTTCCATTTGTGTGAAAAAACTATGGCACTCTTCGCTTGTGTATAGACTATACGCTACTACATAAGATAACGATTAAAAATAACTACTCGTTTCCTAGAATAGATGATATTTTTGATCAAGTAAGTGGTGTTATTGTATTTTCAAATATTGATCTACGATCGGGCTATCACTAGATACAAATTAAGGATGAAGACATACATAAAATAATGTTAAGGACACATTATTGACATTATGAGTTTGTTGTTCTACCATTTGGACTCACAAATGCTCCAACAACATTTATGAGTATGATGAACGAAATTTTCCACCCCTAGCTGGACAAGTTTGTTCTTATTTTTATTGGTGACATCTTGATACATTTTAAGAGTATGGAGGAGCATAAGGAACACATTAGGTTGTTACTACAAACTTTGAGGGAAAACCAACTTTATGATAAATTTACCAAATGTGACTTTTATAAAGATCAAATATAGTATTTAGGATGCATTATCTCCTCTAAAGGTATAGAGGTGGAACCAAAAGAAAAAATTAAACAATCATGGAGTTACCCATCCCAACAAATGTAGCATATATACGCTCCTTTATGGGAATGGATAGATATTTCCATATATTTATAAAAGGATTCTGTAAAGTTGCTTACCCAATCACATCTTTACAAAAGAAAGGCAAGAATTTTAGATGGTCCAAAGAATGTCAACAATGTTTTGAGAATTTGAAACAATTACTTACTATCACCCATGTATAAAAGGTTGAAGATCTAGAAAAAGAATTCATAGTCTGTACCTGTGGTTTCCAAGAAGGTGTAGGGGGTTTGTGATGCAAAATGGTAAAGTGATTGCTTATGAATCATGTAAGTTCAACGAGCATA
Organism: Pinus taeda; assembly: GCA_000404065.3. Lineage (NCBI taxonomy): Eukaryota > Viridiplantae > Streptophyta > Pinopsida > Pinales > Pinaceae > Pinus > Pinus taeda. Next base: position 7,523 of record APFE030732087.1, on the reverse strand, counting down.
GGAAGAGGTATTCTACCTATTACTTGGAGCTAATAGTTTAGTCCATGCTTTGAAGGTGTGGTGACACTAGTTGTTAGGGAAGAGATTTATGTTGATGATGGATCACAGTAGTTTAACCAGTTTCTTTAGACAACCCAACTTGGATTCATGTCAAGCCAGATGGATTGCATTTTTGTGTGAGTTTGTCTTTGAGATAAAATCTCTTAAAGGGAAGGGGAACGAGGTGGCCAATGCATTAAGAAAAAGGCTACATCATGTATATGAGATTTCATACAGTTAAGTAGAGTTTAATTTTTGTGAACATATTCAAGAAGCTGTCCTGGATGATCCAGAGTATGAATATCTTTGGAAAAAAGTTAAACTTGCTCAAAATGCTGGAAAACAAACTGAATATGGTATCAACAATGAAGATTTGTTGATTTCTTGAGGAAGAAGGTATGCTCGTAATCAACTCTCAATAAAATAATTCCTATTAGACAAATTCCATAGAAGCCCCTATACTGCTCATGTGAGTTATCACAAGTTATTCTCTACAATTAAAAAGGATTATTATTGACCTGATATGAGGAAGGATGTCACATAATACTTAATTAAATACTTAGAATATCAGCTAGTCAAGGCATAACATCAACACCCTACTAGGCTATTCACAATGTTTTTCATGTTTCATTTCTGAAACAATATTTTTATCATTTTAGACACATTATGAATTCGCAAGATATACAGGTAATAAAAAAAATAGAAAATTTCTAGAAATAAATTTTGGTATAATAGTGGAATATATTAATCATTTAATTGTAATTATAATAGATCAAATTGGATGGTGAGTTTCTAGTAGAAACTCTATGTATACTTGACCAGAGAGAAATAATGCTACAAAAGAAAGTTATCATCCAGGTTAGAGTACAATGGAAATAGTCTAGCCCAAAGGAAGCCATGTGGGAAAACAAGGGATTTATGAAGGCGACATATCCTGACTTGTTTCCAAGGGTGATAGAAGAGATGAACACAATGGATAGTGTTCGAATCGAGGGGGGGAGATGTGATAACCCCAAGTGATTGTAATTATTTGGTAATCACTTTGGTTATTAGGTGAGTTTTGTAATTCATATATGGAATAATATTGAATTGGAATAAGTCTATCTGATAAAAGATTTTTTCCTTCTTATGTTGAGTTTTAGAATTTACAGGAAGAGACCCGAGTAATTATATTTTTACCGGACAGTTAAGAGAAACTATTCCCCTTTTATCCCTAAAGGGTTTAGAGAACTCTAGAGGGGAAAGGAGGAGGATAGAAAGAAAGGAAAGTAAAAAGGCAGGACCCTTCCTGAAGGAGGATTCCTAAGCTAGACTAGAGCTAGTGGAAACTCTAGATCTGAGACTTAGTGTGTGAATGAGAAATATTCTTGCCTGGACTGGAAAAGAGTCTTGACGCTAATGAATCAAAAATTGTTGCTTAAATAATTTTTTTGGATTGAGAAGCATGGGGAGAGGAATGAGAAGTAATAGCCTAATCCTCATTGGTCAGGTGGCAAGGCCTCTCCTGTAAATTCTAGAATATTGGCTAACAGATAAGTGCTTAAATGAGTCTCAAGTTATTTAACAGAATTATAAAATAAAGTAGAACAATGTTAAGGAAGAGAATATGAAAAGCTATGTTTTATATGTAAATGATTAACGTTGTTTGGTATCAGAAGTGAACAACATAAGTTCTCTGTGAATATGACTAGGAGGGTCAACTTTGATATTTTATGCATGTGAAGATAGTTCTGTGTGAATGTCATCCCGAGGGTCAAGCTTGATATATATTTTCTTTTAAAAAGTTGTGCATGAGAAACAAGAATGAAATTGTAACCTTATTTTCTTGGTCTTTAAAAGAAAGATTAACAATAGCTTGTTAATACTATTCTTGGCTCTTCGAAAAAAAAGATTTTGTGTTCAACACAAGAATAAAAACCCAAAATACAATATAGATGACGGGAAGGGTTGGGGGCCCTTGAGATAAAAATATTGTTAATAGAACTTATTGCACACCAAGTAAATTATTATTTCAAAAAAATGAAGTTAATAATAACTTAACTGTCATCTGATAGTTGGGGTAAGTAGGGTTCTTTAATCATGAGAGGGATGGAGTTATAACCCAGATTTACCCTTCTTAGACGTCATGAGTGGGAAACCGAGGGATGGTTCTGGGTAATAGTGTTCCTCGAGGTCTTCAAATGATAAGGGTTATAAAGACAAATGTTTATAATGAGAAATCCATGCTTAAATTTAAGAGCCTGTATTTACATTAAACCCCATAAGAACAATAATAAGTCAATAAGGAGTAATCTATAAAAGTATTAATGATACCATATTGTTGATTATAAACAATTACCCGAGTAGTCGGGCACTCGATGAGTCCTTATTACATAAATGGAAGTGAGAAACATTCTCATAATAAATAGAACATAAAAACATGAAGAATCATTGCAATAAATATAGGAAACAAAGGCATTAAGCTATTTGTTCCATACATGTTTAATTGATAACTCAAAATTCTAAAGACAAAGGCATCTCATTGATAGTTGGAGAAACAAAAAAAATACACGTGCAAGTTCCAAGACTATGTAAGGACAAACAACAAGTAACCTGTAAGGGTTTCTTCCTCAAAAGAGAAAACCGAGGACTCAATAGCCAAGGGTTATTACTTATGAGTCAAGAAAAAGGGTAATTACTTATTGGGTAGTCCTCATAAATCACCAACAGAAAACTTGATTATAAAATCGCTCTTAATCTCTAGCTTAACTCAAATTAATTAAAGAACCCGAACAAGGTATAATTTTAACCATCCATTCATAGTTGTAACTGCATGGTCAAGATAAAAGCCCTCGTACCATTCACAATATAAGAAAAGCTTTTGGAAAATCCTTAGGAAACCCCATTAAGATGCACCTTGGTACCGAGTATTTCACATGAGATGGCCCGAGTAATGAGCAGAGTCTCAACCGCACCCATGCTAGACCAATGACTAGGCCCTGCAATCAACAGATGTAGATAATTAAACAACTTGCAGGAAAACTAATATTGGGTTAAACCCTAAACGAGATCCAGTAAAGAAAAAGGAAGATCGATTTCCACCAACTTACTGACTTCTAATATTTGTATACCAGAACGTAAGGACCGGTCGAGTCCCCTATAAAAATAACAAGACATGATATTAGTCGAGATGAGAGTGATGAAGCAACACTATTTCTTGTGGAAATGAAAAAGAAAAAAAACGAGTATTGTGTATAAACGTAGCATTTACCTTGATGTTAGAGTTTTGGAGACATCTGCCTTCCTACTATAGACTAGTCACTATGTTGATGTGGGTATGTGGCCTCCTTGTTCTCATGGCCAGAAAGGGCCAAGAGTCTGGCAGAAAGCTCAGTCGACCAGAAATCTTACAAAGTGAAACCCTTCGAGAGAGAACCCCGACAATAACAGGCTAAAGTGGAGGGAAAACCGATTGGTTACCAATAATCGCCGCGGGTAGCCGGAAGTTGTCGGATGAGGGATTACCATGATCAACAGTTGCAGTATCTCCAAATGGCACATTGGTAGATTCAAGAACCTCGGGCCAGTTGCCCACCACCATTGGAATAATTAGAGTCACCCTCTATGGGTCACAACTTACCTTATAACCCTTCATGAATAAAATTAAAATAGAGGACCTTGGTTCAATCCCTATCCATCATATTTGTTCTAGGCTTTAATTAAAATGGTAACCTTTACCTGTGAGCCTTACAATATGGTCTAAATTGTATTGTGTCGAATGTATAAAAAACAAACTTTCTGATTTATGGAGGTAAATAAAGTTTTTTTATGGTTTATGGTGTGAATGTATGTGACAAATAGATTTAAATATTTCATGTCATTAATGTAAAAAAGATAATTATTCCTTAGTAAAAATACAATAATTTTCATTCATTCTAAAAATTTGAAAAATTATATTGGTAGATACACTTCCATTATATTTGAGTGCTTGAGGTTTCGGAATATCTATCATATTTTAAATAAAATTTATATTCTTTCTTAAATCATATCAATAATTTTTAAAAATATATTAATTATGCTAGTGAAAAAGTACTAACTATTTATAAAATTTAAAATAATTTTCCCCTAAATATTAAATAATTATTGGAAACAAGAATCAATAATGATTATCCTCCACTACTGCACATACATACTACTATTTTTCAAAACATTGAAACCTACTCTATTTCCTTTAATTTAATCGATTGGGGTTACGCTGACTTTGATTTCGTTCCACGCTCCCATTCAGGGTCATAGGAGGCTTCGCTTGGGGGCAACTCAATTCTTTTAAAGCTTGCGGTTGAGTCAATGCCAAAAGTGTTGACTACTGCGATCCATTGTTTGTCAGTCAATTACTGCATCAGACATTGTCAAAGGATGTCTGATGAAGGATTGTCTACTGCTATGCAACAACGAATGCCAAAGGATTGACTACTGCAATTCTACGTTTCCCAGTCAATTACTTCATCACACATTGTCACTGTGCCTCAAAGTCAAAATTTGAAAGGATTAACATTGTGTTTGAATGTCAAGTTTATATATTACTACGAAAACACACTTGAAGCGATTCAAAGCAATCCATGGTCTTCCTTGTATCGCAAAGTTGACAATATATACAAATTTGATTAGCTGTAGTTAACGTCACCCTTCGCAATCCTCCTCAACCTCAAAATAGCAGAGGAAGCAGAGTCTTTTGTGAACTTAAGAATTAAATCAACTGACTCAGTGATTAATTAAGGAATTGGTCAACTCTAACTGAACTCGGGCCCGGTTTTATCTCTCAGAGCTGTTGGTCTGGTGTAACATTCAGCCTGAACATGCCTATTCACCTCCTTCCGCAATAGTGACTAAGCGATGAATGGGTCAAGTCTATCGAAACTTGGGGAGAAAGTTGACAGCCTTTTGCGTTGCTTGATCTCTCAGCAGCTGTTGATTTGGTAGCGTATTTGACTTGAATATGATTATTCACCTCCTTATAGCTCTCTTTGCCCTACCCTTGGTGTGTATAAATAGGTCGTTCCAGCTTTTGTATGATTATTTCATTTAACTGATAACGACGAGGATTGCTTCTCACCAATCGTAGCCATTTATAAGAGGGCTCTATTATTCATGCTATCTAGAGCCTTCTTGTTTTTTCTTCAATAGCAGAGCAGCATACTAAACTTTTCATTACATTACATTACATTTTGATTGATTGACGTGAGAAGCCCCTGAAATAAAACTATCAAATATATACCTGAAGTACTATTGTCAAAGACGAGCAATGAAGACTCGAAGTTTGTTCCTGTAGATTTAATATAAAAAAAAAATTGTGCTATTAATTATGACAATTAGAAACTCTACAATTAATATTTGATATACCATCATATACTTGCAATCCATATTTAACTCAATGTCAATCAATTCTTTTCATGGTTCTTCTTTGTATGTTAGTGCCTATTTGAACACCTTCAATAATGGTTTTTGTAAAACAAGCTAAAATATACGAAAATGAAAACTTAAGTTGTTATAAGGAAAAATAACAATTACTAACAAACTTTGATATCAACCGTCTTCTTCCTTGTCATCCTATTTTATGAGTTGAATGAGTTCTCCTTTTTTTCTTTTTTCTTTTCTACAATTGATCCAGGTGGATATTGGTGGCCACCCGCTAATTCCACGTGGATCCTCTCTAGTGCTTCTTTTAGTTCTTTCAGTTTCCTTAATTATAGCATAGTTTACTACTTTTAGCAGTTTTTCGGGTCCTAATCTTCTGGAGCCGTTTTGAGGCCCTAAACAACGTTTTTTGGGAAATCTACCGCCAGCGATTTTTTTATTTAAAAATCGTCTTTTTCGTCATAATCCTCAAAGAGATCTTTCCAACGGGCTATCATGCATGTCAAACAGAGATAAGACGACCAATTCGCGACCCCGGGAAGTTGATGTACCAACTTACCCAAAAACAGGGCCCACAATTTGGCGTTTCATCTTCTAGGGTCAGGTTGTGGAATGTGAAGGGTTTTCCATTGTTTCTCAACAATAAATAGGCCTTCAAGCCTCATTGTAAGACAGTTCAAAGGCATGTAGCCAGACATCTCTTCTCAGAGATAAGCTACCATCGCCCTAGCTGGTTTATTTCTATTTCCGGTTGTAAGCATATTTCAGTATTTTCCACTAATGAAATCAAGTATTATTTCCGCTGCATCTTTGTGTATATGGTTATCTCTGTATTTTATTGCGTTCCTATTTAAATCTGGATCAATAATAGGTTGGTCAAACTTAATTAGCAAAGAATAAATGAGGTTGAGAATTGACCACTACCAAAAGGAAGAAATCATGGTAAAACTAATAAATAAATTAAAAATATTAACTAATTCACATTAAAATGAAGGAATAAAACATGAAGTAAAGACTAATAATTAGGGAAGAGACTAAATCAATGAAATAAAATTAATAAAAATGAAAAAAAAAACATTAAAAATACATAATGCAAAAGGAGTCGTCTACGGAGGTAGAGGAATTGTCCGAACTAATTAGGGAAGAGACTAAATAAATGAAATAAAATTAAAACTTTAAAAATACATAGTTCAAAGGAGTCGTCTACGGACGCAGATGAATTGCCTGGATGACCAAAAGTGGCTGGAATCCGGGCAAAAAGAATTCAAAAAATATTATAATAGCAATGTTTAAATCATGTTTTTGATTGTATAAATGGATTCAGCACCATCAAAAACCTCTAGGACACACAAAATATTAAAGTTTGACAGCTATAACTTGGATTTAGAAAAAATCTTGCTGGATTTTGTCAAAATATGGTCGGAATTTCCATGATTTTCAAGGCAAAAAAGCAGTATGGTTAGACTAGGGTAATTCGAAATAAATATATAAATAAAAATAAATCAGTTGACTTTTTTTTTAATAAATAATTAAGGAACAAAGAAAAATTTAAAGAAATAATTCCCGAATTAAAATTATAATATAACCAAAATTGAAATATTAAGAAATTAATAGAAGCTTAAGTAAGCAATAAACATAACTAAAGGAAATTAGGATACGAATCTGTAATACTATATATAATAATACACTACTATATATTATATATATATATATAGGCATAGTTTAATCTTATAGAGGAAATGATTCATTTTTCAAACCTTTGTCGCCTGATGAATGAACTACATTAGATGGTTCGAAAGGTCGACCAAAAACTCATGATGTGATTAATCCGAAAGAATTTATCAAAATTAGTATGAATCACAAAAGTCTAAAATCAAGCAAAATTTCAAGATTTTTTATTGCTTAAAATAGATTTTTGAATGCGTAAATAGATTCAAGACCCTCAAAAACCCCGGGGCACTCAAATTATGCAGATTAAACAATTTAAACTCAAGCTTTTAGAAATGTGTGTAAAATTAACCAAAAAAAATGTCGTGAAAAAGGTCATTTCGTTTATAAGTTAGACTACGCGTGGAATAGGCCTATATATA
>APFE030732082.1:102496-112896 GCA_000404065.3 Pinus taeda | reverse complement strand
AAATATGTAGTTAAAAAACCATTTTAACTGCTAAAAATCAAGATTTAACCTCATTTCTTCCGCCGGATTCCGTCACCGGAATCTCCAAAAAGTCGCACTATAGACAACTCCCTTGAAAAACGAGTCGTGCACATAACAGATCTTAAATTTTAATCAAACGACTAGATTTGTGGCGCTTTCAAGATTTCCTTTAGTAATATAGTTTAGTGTGCAATACACAATTTCCTGAAAAATGGTTATTGCGACTTACTATCCATGATTCCCAGACACCTATGATGTCGACCACTGACAAGTGCTGGACCCCACACGACGGTCCTCCACATATCACGTTCAACTTTCGTGCAAGTGCCCATGTGGACAGCCTGGGTCACAACTGAGAGATAGGCATCTGGGGTAGCTAAGGCTATGGTAGTTGAGCATGCAACTTTTGTACCTATATTCACTCTTATAATTTATTGTACCTCTGGTTTCTCCAGCGACTGAAATTCACGGCTCAAGGTTCATAGGTCATTCACTTAAATGATAATGTGTCTTATAATTTATTGTACCTCTTGTTTCTCCAGCGACTGAAATTCACGGCTCAAGGTTCATAGGTCATTCAGTTAAATGATAATGTGTGGTTAAGTTATTCATTTAAATGATTAGGTGGTGTTATGCACGGATTTTAGTTTGATGGTATTGTATAGTGGTGAATCCAAATTTGGACCACCGTTAAATAACATTGACCATAAGAAGGCTATTTGCGAATCTGATTATGGTTCTAGGGTAGTTGGCCTCTTCATGTAGCTTTGGTCTCCCACTTTTAATCCAGTAATGGTATCAATATCCATATCCCCAGTTTGGGTAAGGTTTCAAAACTTACCCTTGCATCTTTGGAATCTCCAATCGTTATTCTCTATTGGTAATACTCTCGGAAAGTTTTAGTATTGCTGCACAAATACAACTTTTTATTATAAAACAACTTATGCTTGAATTTATGTGGAGATGAACTTCAATAAGGGTTCGAGATGAAGTTCAATAAGGGTTTTCCCACAGATCAAATTGATGGCCTCAAATTATCTCTGGATCCAAAAGCTTGACTATGAAAATGTTTAGTGTGCTATGAAATAGGGCATGTAATTGAAAACTTCCTAAAAAAACAAAGATTAGAAAAATTATTGAAGGTCTAAATGGTGAAAAGGAGCTCATGGCATATACAATATCTAAAGAGGAAGAGTCTTAGAATAAGAAAGAACCAAAAGATAAACCAGAAGCTGATACTACTAAAGAAAATACATTGGAGAAAAAGAAATCAAGCAGGAAAAAACACATGTCAATGAGGTTTTTTCAGAAAGTGGAAAAACAACTAACCCTACTCTAATATGGATCCCCTCCATAAACCAAAAGAAATAATGCTAGAATTTGCAAAAAAACATAGGTTAGATTCAAGTTGGGAAAAAAGAAAAAAGTATTTCACTAGGGAAAACAAGAAGTTAGACTAAATTAGAACAAAAAATGTGAAAAATGGAATGTAAATGTGTCCAGGTTTTTTGGAAAAATTTTAGTTGGAAAGGGACTGAAACATTCTTCCTATTTCACCAAGTAGAACAATAATTTTATAAATGTCACTAAAATTGAATTAGGACACTAATGTGTGCCATACAACTCCAGCTAAATTCCTTTGACTATTAAAACCTATGCTTAACCATATATTATATTTATAGTTTATACCAATATCATTTATCAAAAAAATTAGATTAAATAAATATAATCATTTATCACAGAAGATTAAATTGAATAATATACATCATTATCATTAAAAAAATTATATTAAATAAATAATAAAGTATAAATATATTTAAAATTCTTAATATAAATAAAAGTGTGTTGATGTTACTAAATTAATACTAAAAATTCATATACAATATTATTTATTTTTTCAAACATATTTATATTTAAATATATTTTTTTTACAAAATTTTAATTTATAAAAATAAAATATTTAAATAATATATTATTAATATCACATTACATGATTCATGATATTATAATCATTTGTAGATCTGAATTAAATTATATATATATAATATATATATATATATATATTAATATAATAATATATATATAATATATAAATATTTTTAATTTGGTTACAAAATATTTATTAGTTCCTTAAGGATTATAATTAGTTTTATTGTAAATTTAATATAAATTTATAATATTGAAAATATAATTTATATTAAAAAATTAAATTAAAAATTAAACTAAATATATTTATAATTTATAAAATAAAATTTGAAAAATTCATTAGAAGGATAATTTGAAAAAAATATTTATAACTTTAGAATATATTTAAATATAATATTATTTTTAAAAATATAATAACTATATTTATTAAATTAAAACTAATAATAACACTACTATTGATAAATATGTAAATATAAACTCAATACCTAAAAAGTACAAACACCTCACCAACATTAAAATAATAATTAAAAGTTTTAAAATTTTAAATAATACGTGGAACCTCAAAATAAGCAGCCGTCAAGCAATAGCAGTCCAAACCTTTAGTCGAAAAACTTGAGACAAGGATCAATCTCTAATCCTAATCTATAAGTGTAGTATCTAGCCGTGATAATTATTTAGGTTTTTATATGTTTGTTTTGTTTTCGAAATGAGGTTGAGTTTAAATTAATGTTCAAGTAAATTGTTTTGAATGAAGTTGAGTTTGAAATAATTATTTAGGTTTATACATGTTTGTTTTGTTTTTGTTTTTGAAATGAGGTTGACTTAAATGAATGTTAATTAATTTTTTTCAATGAAGTTGAGTTTGAAATAATTATTTAGGTATTTTTTTCAATGAAGTTGAGTTTGAAATAATTATTTAGGTTTTTATAGGGTTGGTTTGTTTTTGTTTTTGAAATGAGGTTGAGTTTAAATTAATGTTAAGTAATTTTTTTTTTTTTTTGGGGAAGTTGAGTTTGAAATAATATTGAATAAAAGAATGATTTGAATAAAAAATAAGATTTAAAATGTTTATTAGATGGAATTAGATATATAATTGTTTTTAGTGTAATTTTTTGGGTTTTTTGGTGTCGGAATTTAGCTCAAGATATTTCAATTGTATAGGTGTTATTTATAAAACTTATGATTTTCAATAAATTCTTGTCAGATTTTAAAAAAATTAGACAAAAAAACTTTCAAAAAATCACACTAAAAACAACTCACTTAACACTTAAATATCTACAAGATTTTAATTTTACAATTCATTTCTACCAACCGTGTAATTTTATAATTGACTTGCCCTCATGAAATTAAAATAAGAAGGATGATACGATAAATGTTCACCACACACACCCCTATGCAACTGGCGTATCCTATTTCAGACCCTATAGAAATATTAATGTTATCTGACATGTGAGCTTCTTAGCCATCGTTCTATGAGTGAGAGCACGTGGAGAGAGAGCGATGGCTTGTCACTCATAAACCGATGGCTAAGAAGCTCAACCATCGCTTTATGAGTAAAAACACGTGGAGAGAAGCTTGCATGTTAAATAGCATTAATATTTCTATAAAGTCTGAAATAGAAACTATCTTATGCGTGCGATGGAAATAATGGAATGTTACCTGATCACGACTTCGAACTAGGAAAGGAATTCTGACCACGGGAGATCATTGGTACACACCCCTATCCAACCAGCGTGCTCCGATGGAAATGATTGAATGTTGACTGATCACGATTTTGACCTACGAAAGGAATTCTGACCACTGGAGATCATTGCCACACACCCCTGTGCAACCAGCGTGCTCCGATGGAAATGATTGAATGTTGACTGATCACGATTTCGACCTACGAAAGGAATTCTGACCACTGGAGATCATTGCCACACACCCCTATGCAACCAGCGTACTCCGATGGAAATGATTGAATGTTGACTGATCAAGATTTCGACCTACGAAAGGAATTCTGAGTATTATAAATATTTTAGAATGGAGTTGTTTTTTAAGAAAAGTTTGAGGTGAAATTTTGTTTTTTTGTTATTTAAAATTTTTGATTGTAGGTGTAGATTTAATGTTCTGAAAAATTTTAGGGTATTATGATTGTGTAGGGGTTATTCATCACGCTTGTAATTTCAATAAATTTTATTGGATTTTAGAGAAGTTAGATGGAAAAACCCACCAAAAAATCTCACTAAAAACAACTTGACAGAGAATCCCTACCATAAATATATATATCTGAAAGGTACTCCAAAACCAATTTATTCAACTGAAAAAAAAATAAAAAAAATGATATCGTAAAAATAAGTACTTTCAAAACTAATAAATATTAATAAAATTCAAATTTAACACCAACAGATACCAGTGTATTTGATTCAAAATGATATCAGCAAAGAAAATATTCTTGATATATATATATTATTAAATTATATTTGATTTATTTCCTTATCATCTATTGTTAAAAGCTAGACGAGCTCGAATTCTGTCCGCAGAGACTGAAAACCAAACCTTAACACTTTAAAATAACGTTACCTATTTTAAATATTCTTAATATTTTATAATTTTAAAAATAGTTACCCCTAAAATAACATTATCATCCTTAAAAATAATCCATATCTATTAATTCTCTCCTAACCAGGGTAGTCACAAATTCCCAGAATCATCTCAATATTCTCTCTCCCAATATTCAATCTTCCATCATAAATGGACGAAGGTTTGCTAGCAACACCGCCACACAAGAAGAATGTAAAACCCAAATTACTTCAACAAAAGAAAAGGGACTAATTGCTATTTTTCCATTATGCAAAAAGAATAGCCAGGTCTAAACAGAAAACAAAATAGGAGAGCCCAGGATGTGTACGTGAATTTCGGTTAGGGTAGCGTTTACCTTGCAGAAAATGGGGATCTGAGAGTATAATTTTTCCACTATGCAGAAAAAATCCCCAAAGTCTAAACAGAAGACAAAATAGGAGAGCCCAGGATGGGTAAGTGTGAATTTCGTTTAGGGTAGTGATTACCTTGCAGAAAAATGGGGATCTGAGAGTATATATGGTATATATAGAAGTTTTATATTGCAATACAATATATATGGTGTAATTTAATCAGGTGTTAATTTTTTTTATAAGAAAATAATGGAAATTTAAGTTATAAAGCTTACAAATTTTGGATGTACTAAAAGTTTTTAATAATCTATTTTCATCCTAAAATAAAATTCAAACATTTTTACTATTATATTTAAAAAACCAAACAAAATAAAACCGATATATTCTTATCGTCCCATTTAAAAAGAAAAAACATTAAAAAAACAAATTCCACCGAAAAATACAAAAACAAAATAGATTCCGACTATTTTGGCAACTGCCACACAACCCAAATCAATAAAGTAGACAGAAAAGAGTATATTTGCTTGTTTTAGTAGCTAGCATTATAGATAATATCAAAATGTTGCAAAAAATTAGTAGTATTGTTTCTTTCCCAGCTTTACTTTTTTCCCCTTGAGTTTATCTCGATTGGACGGTCAAAAATTTGAGCATGCTCATATCGGTCAGATTGTAGGACGCACATGGGGAGGGCAAATTTGTTCTATTGTGGGAGGGACATGGGGCAATCAATTTGATCGTGCTCATGTCTGATTGCCAAATATTTAGGGAATCAGCAATTAAGATAAGATAGAACAGGTTTCTTTTTAACAGAAAAATTTAGATTTCGGCCATAATTATTTAAAGTCAGGGAAAATATTTATAACTAATATTGGCTTAAGATTTAAATAAGATTAAATAAGATTGGTGAAATATTTTAGAAATTAGTTTTTATGTTGCGTCAATACTTAAAAGTTCATAGCCAAAGAAGATAATTTAAGGGTTTTTTTATAAGTCATTTCATTGAAACTTTTGCCGGAATTATATGAACTACTGGAAACTCTGTCAAAATATAAGGGAAGTTTTTGGAAATTGAATTTGTAGATTTCTGCATTGCAAGTCTTAAGGTAGAGCAAATACCTTGGATCAGTTGATTGATGGCAGAGACTTCATAAGTTTTCTTTCAAAAGAAGACACGATAGCTAGTTTTTCAAGCATTTAATAATTGAAATTCTAACTAATAGTTATTAAAAGGATAATTTAGAAACAGAAGATGGTGGAACTATGAATAATCATGAACAAACTATATAACAAGGGATTAAAATACATTTGGGCGATGGAAGATCCGGAAGAAAACTAACTCTGGAAAACCAGTTGTATAATAAAACTCAAATTTAAGAGAATTTCCCACTTTAGTAGTTGCAGAAATAGCAAATAAAAGAAGAATAATTTAGACATGGAACAAGGGTCACTACAAACGGAAGAAGACTTCGCACCTGGAACAGGGGTCAACGCAGATGGGTTGCCGAAGGTATAAGGTCCTGGAAATGTTAATTGCAGGAGCAACCGAGGAAAAATACTTAATACAGAGACCAGTGAGAATTATAAATCAAAGCACCCCCTCTGTAAGGGAGCTCACAAGTTATGCAGAAACTGACATTGAATTTGGCAAGTGAGCAGGGCGACCATCGAAATGAAGAGGGTCGCTGAGCAGTACTGGGTTAGTTGGAGGCCCGCGTTGAAATAGGGAGTCACACTGCCGGTCTGCAACTTCCATCTGGTATTTTGATGTATGGACGGCTGAATGATTGATAAGTATCGATGAGAGACCAAGTCAAAATAGGGGGGCGCTCACCTTATGGCCGTGAGTGATGGAGAAGTCTCAATCAGAGACACAGTCACGACACGGAAGCGCCCGCCATGCGGCATGATAAATTGAGAATAAGCGTTGAAAGTGTGGTCTGTGAACGTTTCTGTTTGTCCATCGAATCATCCCAGTTTTCACGCGGTATGTGTTTGATATAAGGTTATGGGTGTATATTAATTATATTTATTAATGTCGTTGTGTTAATTTTATAATAATAAATATATTTATTTTATTAATGTCATTTTGCTAGTTTATAATAGTATTATATTTATAAGTCTTTGGGCTAGTTAAAATATTTATTTTTAATCACAAAAAATTTGCTTTACAAAAAGAATTGTTTAATTTTTAGTGGAGTATAATATGAATTTGTAAATTAATGTAAATTAAAAGAAAAAATTGAGAAAAAAAATACTAAATTTAATTGGAATATTTTTAAAATGTTAATTCTTAAAAATAATATTGAAAATATTAATAATAATTAAATAAAAATAAAATAAAAAATTTAAAAATGAAAGTAAAATTGTATTAAAAAGAAAATTTTATTGAAATATTTAAAAAATTTAATTATAAAAATAATGATAATAAAAAAAATACTATAAAAACCATTAAATATATGAAAAAACAACAAAAAAGGTGAAGAATTTAATATAATAATTAAAGATCTTTAAAGATGCCAAATCTCATTAGAATATTTATAGTGTTAATTTTCAAAATAATGATAATATTAGAAATATTATTACATCTCCCATTAACAAAATTAAAATATAACAAAGAATAACAAAAAAAATTGAAAATTTTTAATGTAATAACTTAAAAGTAGCTTTTACTATGAATATTGCTAAAATACAAATAAATTATCATCATTTTCATAATAAGATAAGACATTTAATAATTTAAAACGTGATAGGTTGAAAGACTTTTCCATCTTTGTGACTTGAAAATGAAAAAGACCTTCTCATCAATTGTAAGGTGTACATTCACATTAAATCTCAATTTCCAAGTTCCAAACAAATGTATTATTTGCAACTTCTCATTGGGTGATTCATGGCATGCTAACTAAGGTTAAAATCTAGCTATTCACGCAAGCAACATTGACCTTTCTCAATAGCTAGGGTTGGTATGGCCAACTTCTCCCTAAGTTCAGTGCTCCATATCTATCATTATTGTGGTAGATCTTGCTATTCATGGTGCTTCCCTCAATAGTTTAGGCTCAATGATGGTGTCTCTCACTATGATGGTTGCCACCTCCTTCCTCAATAACACTACTTTGAATTTGAATGTAGCCCTTGCATATCTTATGGGACCTTGCTACCCTCCTCTCTCCCTTGAAAATATAAATAAGGTCTCTTTTAGGGACATTTGCAACCTTCATTGTTGGTTTAGGAGCCCCCCCTTGACTCTATTCTATTAGGGGAAGTTTTTTTTATCTAAGGTAGCAACCTATAACCCAAGCACATTGATATGTTGTTTTAACAGATTGTGGTTATTATTAGTTGATCTGCACAAATAGATTTTAGGCTTTTTCCAATCTAAGATTAAATAAGAAGTTGTTATTCCGCCCTATGCAAAGGTTTTTTCATTGTGATGTTTAAGCTTGTCAAAGACATGGATTTGAGTTTAAAGTCAAGTTCTTGGTCTTGGGGTTAATTTTGTTGATGCATAAACCCAAGGCTACTTTTATCAATCCATTGATAGATGCCTTGTCCTCAACTCTAATTTGGGTCATACTTCTCAATTTCCTATCCATCTTTGGAGTTTACCTTGTCTCCAAGTCATTGGAAATACCCTTGGGAAATTTCATAACAAAGGTTATGTAACTCACCACTACAATATTATCACATATCTAGATACATGTGTGGAAATGGACTTCAAGAAAGGATTTATGGTACAAATATACTTAGTAGGTGAGAACTCCTCATCATCTCAAAAGTTGGATTATAAAAATGTATCTTTTCAACACAATTTTTGTTTTTAAATAGAACATATGGTGGCTCATCACCCAAAAAGCCAAATCCAGCTAAGAAGCACCAACATAAGTCAACATAGTGGGTTGGTATGAAGGAAAACATCAAAGAATTTGCAAGGATGAGCCAAAACCAAAACTTGATGAAATTAGGGATATCCCTTTGTCGAGCCAATTAATTGTTCCTAAAGGACCAATTAACTACTGCACATTAGATTGTCAACCTGAGGTCTCGTCTTTCTATTTCAAGATTATCAGCATAGTTTATACAAGAGAAATGCTCATATAACTAATCATTATTACCCTAATAGGAAGAAAAAATGCAATGATAAAGAAATCAACTCATAATACAATTAAGAATTTTGCTTCTAACTAAACCAAATCATTCAAAGCATCAAATCCTAAATACTTCCTATGGGAAACAACAAAGGAAAACTATCAAACATTAAGTTGTTACCTAAGGAACAACAACTACAAAACGAGACAAACATACTACATAATTATATTATCGAAAGGAAATTGAACAACACAAAATAATGATCCTATTATAATCTACAAGAAACAACAATAAAGCAACGAAATCCCAGTGAATTAGCTAAAGTAAATTCATGATGTAACAACCAATTGTAATTTCTATTTAAAATAGAATATGTGATTTAACTAACGAGCAATTTAGATTGAAAGAAATTAAGCAAATAAATAACCAAAGTGAAAGATAATTACACTGATTTAATAATATAGGTAAAGGCAATGTTGCTTCTAGGATTGGGCCCAAATCACCATAATTGAACTGCCTTGAAAAGGAATGAGGACATTAAATTAACTTTGGATAGTGAAATATTTCATTGAATTACAGAGGATTGATTACAATCAATGTCTTCTCAAGTTCACGATTTATGTAAAAAATATTATAGCTTAACAATCTCC
Organism: Pinus taeda; assembly: GCA_000404065.3. Taxonomy (NCBI): domain Eukaryota; kingdom Viridiplantae; phylum Streptophyta; class Pinopsida; order Pinales; family Pinaceae; genus Pinus; species Pinus taeda. The sequence continues at coordinate 103,304 of APFE030732082.1, read as the reverse complement.
CTTGAGGCCCAATTCCTAGTCTTTATATCATGTCTATAGAAGATAAGAACAATAAACCTATTTTTGATAAAGAGCGATCTTGAGAGTCTAAATATTCTCAGGATGCACATTTTAAATTACAAAAAGTCTTAATATTTCTGGATGAACAAGTCAAAAGCATGTCCTTAACTGTGTTGGATACCTATACCAATAGGTTTCATATTTCATGATTGGATATCAAAGGTCCAAATATGCTCTGCTTTGACAAAGGCAAAGATCCCATATTTCCCTAAGAAGGCAATGCCTGTATCAGTTTTGATAAGAACTTAATTTTTGATGGGTGGTCCAACAATCTAATCTGGATCATGCCATGTTTTCAATTTCCATGTTGTAGAATAGAGAATGATATCTGTCCAAACTGTTTAATCTTGGCAGATCAGTAGCTAGGTAGAGAAGCTTAAGGTTCCCAACTGCTAAATCTGGGACCTTGGAAGGAATAAGGGTTGTATTAGATAGGATATGCAAAGCAAAAAGCCAAGGAAAGGAAAAGGCATTCAAAGGGTTTGCAAGTCCAAGTGCACCCTCCAAGAAGGAACAAAAAATGCTAGGAAATTTAGTTGGGTAGGTAGATGGGGTTGCAGAAATGGTGTCTCTTTCAAAATCAAAGTTGCTGAAACATCTACAGGAAGAGCAACACTCTGGAGCATGACTAACTCCCTTGTTTCTCATTTGTAATTCACTCATTACTAACACCCTTTCCCCAAGTTGCACAAAGCATAGAAATTCAAACGTTTTACATTCTTATGGCTTTAAGAAGCCACATTTCTTG
>APFE030732082.1:53656-85611 GCA_000404065.3 Pinus taeda | reverse complement strand
GTTTGACTCCCTTTGGAGAGGACCATTCTTAATACAAGCTGTGCAAGGAAACAACACCTATTTTCTGCAAGATTTGGACAAAACTGACTTAGAGGAAGGCCCTGTCAATGGCAGGATGCTCAAGCACTATTTTGATTACCTTCCATGAAAAGAGCTGGCCTGTTTTGTACATAGTTTGATGTAAATAAACTCTGTGTGTACTGTATATATGGTTTTTTTTGAAGCATGAAGGTGAAATCATTTTGAAAGGCATTACATATAAAGAATGGAATTGAAAAACAGGCTGTGTTTCAGTTTATCAGTCTGCAATTTGAGGAATTTATGATGAACAAAACTCCATAGTTTCAGAGAAGCAGCCAAAGGATCCTGGCACACTGACCTGTTGTTCTTGGTCTTTCCAAAAGAAAAACCATCCCCATGTGGAGCCACTGTTGGATACCTATACCAATAGGTTTCATTTTTCATGATTGGATATCAGAGGTCCAAATATGCTCAGCTTTGACAAATGCAAAGATCTCATATTTCCCTAAGAAGGCAATGTCTGTATCAGTTTTGGTAAGAACTCTATTTTGATGGGTGGTCCAACAGTCTAATCTGGATCATGCCATGTTTTCAATTTCCTTGTTGTAGAATAGAGAATGATATCTGTCCAAACTGTTTAATCTTGGCAGATCAGTAGCTAGGTAGAGAAGCTTAAGGTTCCTAACTGCTAAATCTGGGACCTTGGAAGGAATAAGGGTTGTATTAGATAGGATATGCAAAGCAAAAAGCCAAGGAAAAGAAAAGGCATTCAAAGGGTTTGCAAGTCCAAGTGCACCCTCCAAGAAGGAACAAAAAATGCTAGGAAATTTAGTTGTGTAGGTAGCTGGGGTTGCAGAAATGGTGTCTCTTTCAAAATCAAAGTTGCTGAAACATCTACAGGAAGAGCAACACACTGGAGCATGTCTAATTCCCTTGTTTTCATTTGTATTTCACTCATTACTAACACCCTTTCCCCAAGTTGCACAAAGCATAGAAATTCAAATGTTTTACATTCTTATGGCTTTAAGAAGCCACATTTCTTGTGCAAAAATCTTTTCATTTTGAACTACTCCTAGTTTCAAGTTATTTTCAAAAAAAACTTGGTTAAGCTAGCCCTCACTCATATGTTCCCTCCATATTAACAACTAACTCTACTACTTAGCTCCCTATACCCCTTTATCCCTAGTATTATAAACACCATGGTGTATAAACCCCAAAATGCATAAATATCCCCTCCCTGGCACTATAGCCATAGTATTTTCTCCCTGGGACCTGAATTGACATCTGGTCAAGGTCAAGAACCCATGACTAACCTTTGGCTCTCCCTCAAACCAGTTTCCCTACCCAAAGTGCCATTTTGCCTTCAAAACCTTCAAAACCTTCAAAACCTTTCAAAAACCTTTGAAAAACCCAAAGGGGCGGAAAAACATTGAAAAATCACCCTTCCCCCGCCTTATCCTAAGGTCGGGGGGTTATTGGCCCTTTATATTTCATAAAACCCATTTTTCACTCATTTCCTATAGTCTCCGCCTTTGCCCATGATTCGCGCCCGAAACTTTATAAAATCTTTTGAATGGCTTATTTTTCTAATGTTGGCGGATATTAATATTTTTGCCATAAAAACAATTAAAAATTCACCAAAAAGAACAATAGTGCGTGGAGGGTCCCGCCGCCACGTCCGCAAAAGAAATTGATTGTTTATTGCCCGCCCGGTAGTAGTACAGGCCGTGCAGGTTGCCTGCCCGACGACCGTCCGATCGCGCCCGATCCGGATCTACGGCGGAGGTTGATTTCGGGCAATCCCGACGTCTGCACATTAACCAAAGGAGCTGTTTCCGTCCGCGCAGGTTGGGCGCACGACGACCGTCCGATCACCCGCCTCCAGATCGACGGCCCATATGAATATCGGAAGGCCTTACGTGTCTGACAGATACCTTCCGATATCTGTCAGATGCTTACGTCAGGCCAGCATCAGCACAGGGGCACGCGTCACATTACTATTGCATCGGAGCGATGCCTGACAGTCCGTCCGACGTACAGGACCCCTTCCGATATGGCGACACCTGTCCCGTCCACGTTAGCGCCCCGTTGCCGTGCACGTCACCGCCAGTTCATCCCGCCTCGTTCCCCATTCGTCCACCTGGCTGCCACCTCACCGCCCCCGTGGACCTACCGTTGACCGCCACGTCACCCAGTGACGTCGTGATGACGTCACCCAACCCGGGCCCCCATGATGACATCATGCTGATGTCATCCATAAAGCGCGCCAAAAAGGCCAAAAAGCCATATTTTTGTCAATTTTCGCCATTTTTCGTATTTTTCTGAAAAAACTGTTGAAGCTCCCTGCATGCAAATTTACGACGCCGAGCCACCAGCCAACCTGCAACCATTCTAGACGCACCCGACGCGCTAAACCAGCTGCATTCTTCAGTCCAGACCTCTGTTTACCAGGTATTTCGGCCTCGTCCTCCTGCGAACTGGTTTTTCATGAATTTGCTGTAAAAACCACCATTAAAAACCATTGAATTCAAAATTTCCACCGACAAACCAACTACACTCTACCCAATTTGACCATTCAGAGCTGAAACTTAACGGTGAAAACCTCGGGAAACTGCATTTTTCTGCTAAAAACCTACCCTGAGTCGCGCAATCGCGGTCTCCTGCATAACTCCCGAAACTGATAAAGGAGGTCTTCCTGCTACTCAAAACCCTTCCAAAAGGCCCAGCATTGTCATCCTGACAATTCACCAACCCTGTCAAACTTGGTCCCCATCAGAATTCACTGTTTTAAAAGCGGCACTACATATAAAACATGGAGACCCCTGAAATACTCAATGTCACTCCTCTAAATGCTCCTCAGAAAGAGCTGGACTGGAAGGACCTGGCAGATCTGGATTATCAGATCTCAGAAGACTCCAGGCAAGGACTCACCCCTCATCTTCAATTGTTAAATGAGTTCAGGGCCAGACACAGAGAGGGAACAGATATCTTGGGCATTTGGGAGTCTGCCCTGCCAACTTTTAAAATGCCTCTGGTCAGGCAATTCCCTGATCTAATTTATCTTTGTGCCAGTCAATATGAGCCATCACATAGGGCTGTAGTCGATTCTAAGGGTGAGGTTGTATTCTATACCACCCCTCAAGCCATCAGGGATATGGTTCAGTTCAAGACTGACAAGACAATGGTTCCTTTATCCCTGTTGGATTTAATCAACCAAGGGACCAAGACACTGACAGAGGCCGAGATCCTGAGGTTTAATCAGCTATTTGTTAGCAAATCAGACACAGTGTTGCATCCTCCTATCTTTGATGGATATTTAAATCAACTTGGGCTAGACCTGGCCCATATGGTGAGCTCAATCCTAAGATACAAATCAACGGAGTATATAGAGGAAACTGTGCTGGTCATGATGTTAAGGTTTGCCCCTGGGAGGACTCCTATCTGCTACAACTATGCCACATATATCTCAGACAAAATTCATGAGCAGTTCCTGCACTTACCTAGAGAAAGGTTGTTTAGATATACCTCATATATCTATCATCTTATCCTATATCACCAATATGAGAAATTCTCTGTTGAAATCAAAAGAACGATGCAGCAGGAAATCCAAGATCGGTTGTATACTGGAGCTCCATCTTCCATAGAGGCTCACCCTACACATACTGTGAGTTTATAGACTTATTCATCCATCCAGCCATGTCCCTGCTTATGACAGAACCTCCTCCAAGACTCACTGATGATATGAAGAGGATACTGCAACTATCCACTGCTTACAGCATAGGGGACTGGTATTTCTACCAGCATCATACAGTGCTTAGGATATATGGGTGTGAGCTGCGCCCTTTCAGGCTACCCAAGTTTGTGCCCATGAGGCTCTTTGCCCTGGAGTATTTCAGACAATTTGCCCATGCAGATCTGATCCACTTTGCAGGTAGGGGCAAGAAGGCACAACTCAAAGTCAAAAACCAGCTTGGGCATTTGGTCTTAAACAGAAGAGAAGGGTGGAAGGAGGCAGAGAGAATGTTGGAGGGTTTGGGCCTAACACAAAGTTTTCTTTGGAAACCATATGACCCCAATGGCTTTATATCCAAGAGGAGACTAAAATACAAACTCGCCAGTTATGAGCATAATAACATGCTCCTCATAACAAGACATGCAAATCAGCCAAAATGGCATAAGAATACCTTGATAGAGCCTCTGACCCAAGAAGAGCTGAATGACAGGGCTAGGAGACATATATTGAAAATGGCTGACTTGGAGTGTCCTTCTCAGGTGCCTACCCTACCGAGCTCTCATACAACAGCGCCAGCTTCCTCATCTGCAACAAAAGAAGGGGCAGCACAAGCTTCAAAGCAAGGGCAAGACAAAGGAAAGGGCAAGATAATGGAAGAAGCAGAGGGTCAGCAGGAGCACAGCAAGAAGGCCAACAGGGCCAGCAGGAGCAACAGCAACAAAAACAGCAAGAAACTGATCAACAGGATCAAGAGCAGCAAAAAGGAGAAGGCCAAGCAGCCACCCAAGATAAAACAACCAGCATGGCGCCTCCTAGACAAGATTCTAGGGTTGACACCTCAGTCCTCCAAACCCCTCTAAGGGAGGACATCAGCAGGAAAAGGGAGAGGGAGACCCCTCTCACAGAAGGTCCAGAAAAGAGGCAAAGGCTAAATCCATTTGGAGAAGAGGAAATGCAAAGCTTTGAGGCCTCTGCTAGCTCAATGCATCAAGAGCAGGACAGGACAGCACTTGGGGAGGTCAGCTCCTCAGGGCAAGACAAAAGCAGAGCTGCAGGCATCAAAGACTTCTTCAAAGATGCTAAGAGAAGGAGTGAGCCACTAAAAATCAAGCTATACAATTATCTCTTAAACATGGCTCCATCAAATCAGCAAAGGCTTATGGCTGCATATGATGTACAAGAAGTTAAATTGACTTTGAGTCATTTTACTCCCACAGAGCAGCGACCTCAATCAACTGCAGACTACATAAGGACAAACTTGGAAGTCCTTGCCAAAGATATCCACCCTATGGACCAGATCGAGCTTCATAAGCAAACAGGTGAGATGGTCTATGCCACCCTGGCAGACAAGACCTTGGTGAACTATAAGCTGCAGAACAGTTTGAACAACACAGCAGCACAGCTTGAGTTGGAGAGGGCATCCTCTCAAGCCAAGGACAATAGAATCAAGGCGCTGGAGGACATTATCATAGAATTTGGGCATGATCCCAATGATGTTAAGGCCATTCAGGAGGTCCTTAAACTAAGGGATGCAGATGTAGCTGCCATCAAGAAGAGGATGAAGATCCCACCAACTATACATCCACAAACAGATGAAGTGGCCCAACAAAGAAGAGATAAAGATATCACTGCACTGCTGATGAATTTGTACAAGGAACTGGTGGACACCCAACAAAAGCTGCTGGACACAGAGAATACCCTAGAAGCAGCTATACAGAGGGGAGAACAGGGGCAATCTTCTCAACCACCCACCGAGAAAACAAACCTAGAAGAAACCCCTAAAGAGGACATCCCTCCACAGCAGGCAGCAAAAACAACTCCAACAGAAAAAGCTCCAGCTACAACAGAAGCAACTACAACAGAGCCAGCCACTACAGCACCACCAAAAGAGCAGGCCGAGAGCCTGGATATGCAGAAGTTAAGACAAGAACTCCAGGTGCTGGAAGCTAAGATGTCAGATCTCAACAAGGCCAAGGAAAGCTTAGCAAAGATAGAGGAGAAATATGATAAATCTAAGCAAAATGTGGCTGAGAGGGAGAGGGAAGTAAATGCCCTTAAAAAGACTATTGCAGAGCTGGAAAAGCAGCTCAGTTTTGAGAAATTAACAGCAGAGATCAAGCAAGTGATATGGACTGCCATTGGACAATCAATCACTAACCAATGGGAGTACATTGATGCTATATATGAGCAGATAGGACTCATTGGCAAGGCAAAGAAAGAACTATACAGAGCAAGAAATGACCTGGGCAATATGGCAGACCTTGCCCCAAAGATGATAGAAGTCTTGAATTACAGGAATGGTTCTCAACTGATCAAAATGGGAATTGCTAATAGAACTGAAACCATTTCCATAATCAAAAGAACCACAACGATGAAGAACCTAATTCAAACACTGGACAGAAGGGTACATGATATGCAAGCAGATATAACTAAGTTCCAGAATAGGTTTACAGCCCTGCAGGACAAAGGGCTTCCCAGTTTGGAAGAATCAGGAAAGCTTCTCTCTTATGAGAAGTACATTAAAAGACTGAGCACTTTTTCAGCCATGCAGATTGCTGAGGCTCCTGGGTCATCTACAGCAGGCCCATTAACAGGACAAGCTCTTTTCAATAAATTAGATAATTTGTTTTTTATTAAAAATGAGGTAGCACATTTATTTGATAAACCTCCCGATTTCTATAAGAACACAGAAGTTGATGAGACCGTAGGGTCAATTTTGAAGCACCAGCTTCCTCATCCAGATACATGGCAAGACTTGGTAAAGCTACTTTTGAACCAAGGCTGAAGAAGAAAAAACTTTTTTGCAGCAATACAGTCCATATTGCACCTACAGGTGAACAAAGCCACGACAGCAAGCATAAAGACACTGAGCCAACTCAGCACAGGTACTCGGCATCAGCAGCAACATCAGCAGGTACAGGTGGCAGGGCCAAGAAAGATACAGAAAATCAGAAGTAACAAAGCACTTCAATGCTTCATTTATGAAAAGCCGCGCAGTTAAACTCCGCAGTACTCAAAGGTCAAAAGGTTATCTTGTCAGGAGTTAATAGCTTTAAAGAAACATTTACACTTATAATAACTTCTCATCTACTTTCTCTGTACAAGTGTAAGAGATATTTTCCTCTCAGATGACTCCATTCCTGAGATATTTTTGTATGAAAAAATCTATATATTCACCCTCGCGTTTGTTTAGAGGGGTTGGACTCCGGATGTAAGAAATTCTCCTGATATCTTCTCTGTTTCTCTGATATTGTAAACCTTCAGACAGTTTAATACAAAGGCAGTGGGATTTCTACAAAGATGTTAGTCTATTGATCTCTTGGTGGTGTGTGGCTTAAAGCAGCAAGATTCCTGTGCATTACATGGTTCAAATAAGTTTTCCTCATGACTCTTTATTTCACCTGTGTTTCCTGTTATTTCATATGTATCTCATATTTTCTATGCGTTTGAACTCTAGATAGTAAGGAAAAAGGATAGTATCAGGACTTGGTCATTGACTACCCTGAGCTCAATTTGAACTATCTCATATGTTTTCTTCTGATAAGGTGTTTGAAGCGTAATTCTTAACTGCTACCTTTAATAACCATATCATCATTGTGTATTGATTGTTTTAGGAATTCAAGTAATTGCTCCTAGACAACAAGCCTCTTTCACTCATATACAGCTTAAGTAAGGAACTCTTAATTGCTCATTGCTAAGTTGTTTTCACCTCATGCTTAATATTTACAGTTTGTTTCATGAAATGCACACAGGCCCTTTAGCTTTCCTCCTCACCGAAATCAAGATTTCGACAGAAAACACTCCTAGACTCCATTGCCCAATGGATTAATCTTCCCTGCTGATATACTCTAAAGGAATCAGAAGCATCCTCCCAACCAAACACATAAAAACAACCAAAAAACTCATCTCATAACTAGCCTAAAACATCTCACTGAAAGCAGTGACAAGCTAATAGAGAGAGCCCTCTCTGACTGCAGCGGGGCTAGAAGCTGTAGCCCAAAGATTGGTTAGTGGTTACCCCGGCCGTATCCTCTTGGGAGTCAAAGAGGACAACCTGGGTGATAACAAACTGATTTACTCCAAACAAGGATCAACAACATCAAGCTATCTGATATTCTATGATCAATCTAGGGAACAACATCAGGTTCCAACTCGTCGATAAATTCCTGTCCAAAATAGGGATCCAACCATGAGTAAATAATGCTTTTTGTGAACAGATTAGTTCATAAGGGAAATAGAATAATAGAAATACATTAAATGCTTCTAGAATCCATATTACATAGATTATCATGTCCCTAATGCAAGAAAGACTTAGGAAAGTGATAAGTAAAATTGTATTAAAGATGAATTTTTTTATTGAAATATTTATAGAATTTTAATTATAAAATAGTAATATAAGAATATATATATATATATATATATATATATAAAACAAAGAATTTTAATATAATAAATTAAAGTATCTTTAAAGATACCAAATCTCATTATAGAATATTTATAGAGTATTAATTTTCAAAATAACGATAATATGAGGAATATTATTATATCCACAATTAACATAATTAAAATATAACAACAAAGAATAACAATAAAGTGACGAATTTTAATATAATAATTTGAAAGTATCTTTCCACTATCAATATTGCTAAAATACAAATAAAATATCATCATTTTCATAATAAGATAAGACATTTAATAACTTAAAATATGATAGGTTGGAAGTATTTTCCAACTTTGTGATTTTAAGAGAGTCGAAAATTAAAAAAACTTTATCTTAAATTGTAATGTCTAAATTCACATTAAATCTCATTTTCCAAGTTCCAAACAAATGTATTATTTGAAACTTCTCATTGGGTGATTCGTGGCATGCTAGCTAAGGTTCAAACCTAGCTATGTACACAAGCAACCTTGGCATTTCTCAATAGCTAGGATTGGTATGGCCAACTTCTCCCATAGTTCAGTGATCCATATCTATCATTATTGTGGTACATCTTGCTATCAATGGTGCTTCCCTCAATGGTTTAGGCTCAATGATGGTATCTCCCACTATGATGGTTGCAACCTCCTTCGTCAATAACACTACTTTGAATTTGAATGTAGCCCTTGACATCTTATGGGAACTTTCTACCCTTTGCTCTCCCTTGAAAAGATAAATAAGGTCTCTTTTAGGGACATGTGCAACCTTCATTGTTGGTTTATGAGGCTCCCCCTATCTTTATTCTACTAGGGGAAGATGTTTTATCTAAGGTAGCCATCTATAACCCAAGCACATTGATATGTTGTTTTAATGGATTGTGGTTATGATTAATTGATCTATACAAATAGATTTTAGGCTTTTGGAAATCTAATATTAAATAAGAAGATTTTATTTCCCCCTGTGCAAAGGATTTTTCATTGTGATGTTTGAGCTTTCCAAAAACATGGATTTGAGTTTAAAGTCAAGTTCTTGGGCTTGGGGTCAATTTTGTTGATGCATAAACCCAAGGCTCCTTTTATCAATCCATTGATAGATGCCTTCTCCTCAACTATAATTTGGGTCATACTTCTCAATTTTCCTATCCATCTTTGGGGTTTACCCTGTCTCCAAGTCATTGGAAATGCCCTTGGGAAATTTCACAATAAAAGTAATAACCACTACAATACTATCCCATATGCCCATACATGCATGGAAATGGACTTAAAAAAATTCTTTATGGTAGAAATATAATTAGTAGGTGAGAACTTCTCATTGTCTCAAAAGTTGGATTATGGAAATGTATATTTTCAACACAATTTTTGTTTTGAAATAGATCATATGGTGGCTCATTGGTGAGCCCTGGTATTGCAACAAGAGTGATGCAACTCCTAGGGGCTCCTCAACTCAATTTATAAACTCATGGTTCGTACAAACTTCGAGGTGACATTGCTATATACCCATTAGATGGGATTCTACTCATACCACCTTCAACTAGGCCATTTGATCATTAGAGCTCCAAGACCATTCTTATACTGAATTAGGGGGAAATTAGATACTGAAATTTCAATTCAAATGCTAGCTCTAATGTAGAAAAAGTAAATGCTTTTCAAATCTAATTTGTAGATTCTACCAACTTGTAAATGTTACTGAATCATTTCATGAAAGAACACAAGATTTATGCTACTTGCAAAAAGGAAACTACACTAATTGCCATCAATCATCTAGTTATGAAATTCACTTGTAAATAGGAAATTATTCCACCAATTCATATCTCAAGATTTCATATATCATCTATCTATTTCACACTTGCATATAAATTAATTTTCTACTTGTGCCAAATATATGATAAAGAAACTAATACTATTCTCTCTGGCAGCGAAGGAAAAAGGATGGTTGGAATGGCCTTGGTGCTACCTTTGATCATGGAGTCCAAGATGGGTAGTCAACCTACTTATAACCTAAGTCAAAATTTCATTATAGGTTAAAAAAAGGGCAGAATAGGCTGCTACATGAAGTTGCTACAAGATCCCTATATTGCTACAGGAAGACCGGTAATGCTACAGGAAGGTTGTCGAGAGGGTTTGGAAGGTAATAACAATGAGATCAATGGATGACAAGGTAAATGGAGGTTGTGGTATATGGATGGAAGGTGACCAACACCCCTAGCCAAGTTCAACACTTCAGGAAGGCTGGTTTTGTATTAAGAGGGCTGCTCACGGTGACCTAAAAGACAGAGCTCAAGAACAATGTTTGAGATTCATCAAAAGAGAGTGGAGAAGTCTTGGATGAAGATGGTAAAAAGGCCCTTGCCTACAGGTCCTGCAACATCACATGCACATTATCTCTTATCATTCACAAAATATCATAACCAATGGTGGAAAAGATAAGTTGAATTCAAAAACTATCTAACTTATGCCACAAACGCTGATCTATGAAATGAATCAACTTCTAATCTACAACAATTATATGCAAAACAAGATAACTAATGTAGACCTTTTTCCAAGAAATCAACAACATAGTGTTTTTGGGCTGTGATTGTAGATTCCTCTAGTTAGGCTCCCATGAGAGAGATGGGATAGAGGCAACATTCACAAGATTTTTGAGGAATTATATTGTAATAAACTGTAGCAACTAACAAACATTCTAAGCTAAAAAGGAATATCAATACACAAGAGGGGCCTAAGCTACTGGGGTTGGGCACAAACCAAAGAGCCTCATCCCTCTGAAACTAACTCAGTGATGGATCAATAAGAAACTTTTCATTATCATTGTAGAAATGTGGAATACAACACATACCAAGTAAAAAATAATAGTAACAAGTGTTTGAGCTCAATAGCTTCTTAGCTTAAAACAAAGTTAGAATCCTAATGAGCTCTTTGGCATGTTTATTTATACAAAAGGTTAGCTACCAACAACTCCCTATAAAATAGAGGTGTTTGTCTCCCAAAACGTGAGAAAGGTGGATCTAAATCTTCCTTCAACTGCACTGGCTTGGCTACCAATGACATCCTACTTAGCTGCCAATGACTTCGAGTTGATGAGAGATAAAGTGGTGATCTTGGTTGATTGAAGGATTTAAGGAGGTGGACAACCTCCTAGAATATATCCCTACTATCTACTCTGATCTCCTACATTGGAATTATCTCATTTTTCTCCAATTCCTACATTTAAACCATATTAGGCCACATGAAAAAGCAACACATCTTTCACCCCTCACACTAAGCATAATATAACAAAAATTGTAAATAAATGTGAGAAAGAGATAGTTTTTAAGCTCGAGGATGGCATTTTGATCCTTATGATATACCTATTGATGAGCCTCATCACTCATCACTCATCACCGAAAAAAGCCAAATCCAGCTAAGAAGCACCAATGTAAGTTAACATAGTGGGTTGGTATGAAGGAAAAACATCAAATAATTTGAAAGGATGAGCCAAAACAAAAAATTTATGAAATTATAGATATCCCTTCTAATAATAAAAATGTGGAACACATGTTTTGGTGAAAGAGGAAAATTTTATTCGATTAGCTATGGTCCAAGAAACCTCCACAAAAAATGATGTGGTACAACATGATTTGGTGAAAAAGTAATTTGAAAATCCCCTAGATCTAGCCCAGGAAGCATGTTGGGTGAACTAGGCTGAAGAGATGGAGACTCTAGGACAATTGGAACCTCTATATCAAGGAAAGCTAGGATTGGAGGGATTGACATTGAATTTTTCAGAAGAAAAATAGAAAACAAAGAAATAAAATAAAATAAATAAATAAAATAAAATAAATAAATAAATAAAAAATGAAACTTGGAATGAAATGGTAAAAAAGGAAAAAAACTTTATTCAATAACACATTCAATGATGACAAGAAGCTAAACTCATAGTCCAATCTACACATGCATTGTTTTGAATTTTGTTATGTATGCAATTTTTTAAAATTTCTCATGCAGGAAATTATAGAATGTAAGTCAATTCTATTAATTCGTTCATCACCCTTTTCATGTTCTATAAGCTTCATTTTGTAACCTCGAATAAATGATCAAGCTCATTGAAAAATATATGAATGACATAGTGTCATATGTTACTTGTGTTGGCACAACCTCTTTTTGAATGAATCCAAAATCTATTTAAGTTGTTAAAAAAATATTAATTTCAGAATTTATTACAATATAGATTGATCCTGGTGGATATCCGGTGGTCGGCCTCCTTACATATGCTATAAGAGTCCTAGTTATCGATTTTGGAGAGGTTACCTTTTCAATTTCTCTTTCAATGGGCCCCACCTCTTCTTTCTTACTTGGGGACTCTTCAATTGTGATAAGGGCCTTTGTGGGAGTTTGAGGCCTTCCTTGCTTGATCTTGGTGCTTTTCCTGGTCTTATAGTGGATGGGATATTTCCTTTTCCTCTTCTTTTTGGTTTTGACTAGGGTGCTCAAGATAGCTAAGGTGGCAACTACCTCTTTTTGATTGGGTCTTGGAGACAAACTTGTTTTCTCTGGGGATACCCCTGCTTCTCTAGATTAAATAGTTTTCTCAGGGCTTGGATTTTCCTATTTCTCCCTCTCTTCCTCTTCATCTTTCTCTTTTTTTACCTCTACCTCTGGTTCTTCCTCTGTCCTCTTTGCATCTGTCTCTCTTTCCTCTTCTGCCTCTACCCCCTCTTCTTCTTCTTCCTTCCCCTCTCTTCCTCCAACACTAGAGGTTGGCGTCTCACCTGGTGTGACATTATGTGTGTCAATGAAGGTCTCTTTATCCATATCAATGAATTTGGACCAATGTACAAGGATACTTAGCTTGTTCAAGGCATCCACCACTATCAGTTTAATGATGCCTTGGTGGCCAAGGTGTTGGTTTTTTCCCTCTCTCACTTTTTGACTTATGTCCCTGATGGACTGTAGGAGGAAGTATGGTACACTGAGTCTTTGAGCTATGGGTAATTCTGCTTGAAACCTTAGTTCATGTAATAATATAAAATAGTAGCCATAGACCACACTCAACCTTCCTTCCAAGGAGATGTATTTTAGGATATGGTAGGCCACATCATCCCAGGGATAGGGTAGGCTTTCCCTCCTAACTCCATTCTTGTCTTCGATAGGTTTTTCATTGGCAATGAAGAAGTTCTTTTTGGAAGTCACACTGGTGGTTTTTTCTTCTCTTCCCCATTTCATCCCTAGGGGTATGGTTGTCACCTTGATAATTAGCTCAGGACTGATTGAAATAACTAATCCCCTCACCATAGTGATGTCACTGACTTTTGTCTGAGTTCAAGGCCATGGTAAATTCATATCCAATATCATCATCATATCCCTTCAACAGTTCAAAGAATTCTAGCTACTAGTGTCTTCTAAAAATGTCTAACGTAGGAGGGTGGAGATGGATTCTTTTCGTGTCTGAGGTCTCCCTTCTATTAAATCATCCCCCATCTCTTTTCTATGTTTTCAACTAAGTGAAGGAGAGATTCTTCCTGCAATAGCTCTGATGTGTAATTCATTGGTAGTAGAGGGTTGAAATATTTGGTTGATGATAATTTCCTATATTCCCTCTAATCTACAGCTAGAAAAGTTCTTTCAATTCACAGTTTGATTGATATTTCCTGTAGAATTTAGGGTGCACCACCATACAAGTTATGTACAAATGAAGGAGAGAGTGAAATTAACATGGCCTGGGATAAAGATAATAAATTGGAGACCAATTCGACCCTTGGCAGCATTCTTTCACCATTTTAGTCTTCGTGTAGAAGTTTCTCAGGCATCCTGTAGCATTTGGAGGCTTCCTATAGCTTCTTCTTGTAGAAATGGCAGAGCAGGGTTCGACTCTCCTCGATGGCACCCCGAGCTCATCCTCACCTTAAATGTTTTTGAAATGAGCGTAAATGCAAGAGAATTCGATCTCGTGTACATAATATGACATTTTTTGTTAAGGCTTGGAGCAACGTGACGACCTGGCAGATACCCTTGGTAGCATTCCTTCACCCTTTTAGTCTTCCTGTAGCAGTCTCTCATGCGTCCTATAGCATTTGTAGGCTTCTTGTAGCTTCTTCCTATAGAAATGGGAGAGTAGGGTTCGACTCTCCTTGATGGCACCCCGAGCTCGTCCTCACCTTGACTATTTTTGAAATGAGCATAAATGGAAGAGAATTCAAGCCTCAGTACATAATATGCCATTTTTGGCTAAGGCTTGAAGCACTGTGACGACGTGGAAGATACACGAGGTTTCCTCTTTTGGATCATTGTCCCCACCTAGAGTAATCATTCCCTCGCCTCTCATAATCAACACCCACTCTCTGTGATCCTAACTTGATTGATGTGATACCTCCACATTGCTGAGTGCTCACCTTCACTTTTTTTTTACTAGCCGAGGGTGGCCAAGTTAATTGGAAACCTCCAACTTATTAAAAAACATCCTCTCGACATTTACACATTTTTCATTATTTACACACAGGGAGGAGATGAGAGTTTTCCATACCTATGCCTACCTCATGATCGACTGATGCGGGGATGTGCATGTTGGAGCTGGACCTTTTTATTGCCACTTAGGGATTTGAATTGTTGTGTTCTTTTCTTTTCTGTGTATATCTTCTTTCCTCTTTATGGTATTTGATTGTTGTTGTTGCTATGTGTGCATGTACCTTGTTGATGTCCAAGATGTTGTTGTTGGTGGAGAGTCCTACTAGGAGTGGTATGAATACTACAGAGTGCCTCATGAGTTGGTATCACCCCCCTACTGATGAAGAAAAATAATATTATGGCTTTTTGTGAGGTTTGCGTAGACTGCTACAGGAGGAGGTTCTCTTCCTGTAGCAGTCATTTTATTCTCTTCTAGGATCTTCAAATTGCATTGGGGTGATGAGAAAGGATGTAAAGGGTATGGAGGATGATGCTAGGACTTTGAGGGAGTAGTGTAGATTTGTGAAAATGGAGAGGATGTGCTCTGTGTGTTTCTTAACAAATTTTTACAAGGTAAGACAAAGTGGAGGGATTTTAATGAAATATATATATATATATATATATATATATATATATATATATATATATATATATATATATATATATATATATATATATTGTGAATTGGGATGGATGAGTGATGGATAGATGGTGGACCATGGTGGGGGAGCCTTATTTATCCTTGGAAAGGTCATGATTGGTGGTCCTTTCATTCATATTTCTGTCTTGTAGCACTACAGGACCTTCCCGTGGCAATTACATGTCCTTCCTCTAGCAATCCAGAGAGGGGTAGAAGTTTGAATTTTGAGCTAATGGGATGATGTGGAGTGCTGAGAACATGAGTTTGGATGGGGGATATGAAGTGGATGGAGGAAGGAGTGGAAATAATATTGAGGATGCTGGCCCTATAGCTACGGAATCCCCACTATCTTCAAACTTGCAAAATGACAAAAAAATTAGCAGATATGCTATGGATCCATGTCCTGGGCTTTTTCCTTTGTTTTCTTCCTCCTTTCTCTTTTTTTTTTGAGACACACAGGATGCCTTAGGAGAGGTTTTCAATCTATATGCCTGCCATGGGTGCCTCAAGAGAGGTTTTCATCGAGGGATCTTTATTTTTTCTTATTTTTCTTTACTCCAGGGTTGCCTCAAAGAGATTTTCAACCTAAGAATTGGCCTCAGATGCCTCGAGTTTTCATACAGGCATTTTATTATTATTATTATTATTATTTTCAAGATATTATCTAGAAATGTTATGGACTAGAAGCTATGACACTTCTAATCACATTGACGTCTCTGCTAATGGTGTTAATGAATTCTTCCTTAGACATAGGTTTTATGTATACCTTCAACCTGTAGCCACTGACAAGCAAGGGATTCCCTTCTTCATCACTGGTCCTGATTTGAACAACTCCATTGGCATGAATTTTCGCTATCAGGTATGGGCTTAAGCATCTTTTCATCAATTTTACTTTTAAATCCTTGAACCTAGATTCATATAATAAGGCCCAATCCCCTTCCTGAAAAACTTTGTCCTTGATATGCCTATCATGCTAGACCTTCCTCTACAATTGTATAACTCCATTGTGTAGGAGGGCTTGCATTCTGAACTCATCCAAGCCATTCAAATGGAGCAACCTTTTTTGTTGTGCTTTGGTGACATCTGTCTAATTGGGATGCCATTCTCAAAGTATTAAACTCAAAATCAATAGAGAGCAGAGTTTTCTTTCCATAAACCAGATCATATGAAGTAAAACCAGTAGTTGTTTTCCAAGTTGTGTTATAGGCCCAAGTGGCTTCCACTAACCTGTCTTCCCAATCCCTCCTGCTATTTCTCACAACCTTGGTGAGGATGCTCTCCAATGCCCTATTTCTAACCTCTACTTGTCCATTTTCCCGAGGGTGATAGGCAGTATATTTTGTGTGTTGGGTATGATGTTGCCTTAACAAATTCTCGATTAGATGTGATGTGAATTGAGCTCCCTGATCGGCGAATATATCTCTTGGGTAACCAAATTTGTAGAAGACATTCTCCCTTAAGAACTAAGCACTTTCTCCTATGTTGCTATCTTTATAGCCTTTGTCTCAGCCCACTTTGTCAAATAACCAGTGCACACAATGATGTACTTTTTCTGCCCTGATGGTCGATCAATTGGCCGAATAAAATCGACGCCCCACTTGTCAAATGGATCCAATGCCACCTGGGGTTGTAGGGGAGCTTCATCCTTGGGTGTGGGTTTCCCCATCCTCTGGCACTGATCACATCTATTGGTGTACCTTTTTGCATCTTGGTGGAGAGTGGGCTAATAATAGCTAGCTTGTAGAGATTTGAAAGTTGTTCTCTTGGAAGCAAAATGACATCCACATGGCCCATCATGTTAGGCTGAGAGGATGTCCCAAAATGACCTCCACATGGAACATTTTAAGGGACAGCCCCCAATCCAAGTGAAAGGGGCGCTCTTCCTTACAATTATGCTCTTCTCCCTAGATGACATATTTTGAGGAAATATTGCAGTAACTAGGTAGTTGACTATGTCAGCAAACCATGGAGAGAGAATTGAGATAGAAACTAAGTGGTCATCTGGAAGCTGATTTCATCCTAGTTTGAAGAGATTGCCCCTAATTCAAGTGAAAGGGGTGCTCTTCCTTATAATTCTCCTCCTCTCCCTAGATGACAGATTTTAAGGAAATATTGCAGTAACTAGGTAGTTGGATATGTCAACAAACCATGGAGAGATCACTAAGATAGAAAACAATTTCTCATATGAAAGTTGATCATTGACCATCCCTTCATCACCTGTAGGCAAAGCAAGTATAGATAAAATGTCCGCAACTACATTTTCTTTTCCTAGCTTGCCAATGATAGTTAAATCAAATTGTTGTAACAATAAAAACCATCTAATGGTTCTAGCATTCACATCAGGTTTATTCATCAAGTATTTGATAGATGCATGGTCAGTATGCACATAATTCTGGTACCCAGTGATGTAGTGTCTGAATTTTTTCAAGGAGTTTACAACAACTATGAGTTCTTTCTCAGTTACAATGTAGTTCAATTCAGCCTTAGACAAATTTTACTAGTGAAGTAAATGGCATAAGGTAACTTACCATCTATTTGTCCTAAGGTTTCCCCCATAGCTTTGTCAGATGTATAAGCATGGATATGTAAAGGAATAGCCCAATTTGGGCCCCTAATTATGGGTGTAATGGTTAATTTCTCTTTCAAAATCTCAAGGGCCTCTTGGTAGCTATCTATCCATTTGAATTCTAAGTCCTTGGCCAGCAATCCAAGCAATGGTGAGGCTACTTTGCTAAAGTACTTGATAAACCTCCTATAGTATCCATCTAAGCCCAAGAAAATCCTAACATCCCTCTACTTTTGAGGTGTAGGGACCCTTTTTTATGATGGAAATTTTGTTTGGGTCCACTTGTATTCCCTCCTGAGATATCGAGTGGCCAAGGAAAAGCCATGCATTTATTAAGAATTCGCACTTCTCAGGACTAAGAGAGAGGTTCATTTCAATGCACTTCTTGAGGACTTTCCCCAGGTTAGAGAGAGTCTCCAAGAAGTCACACCCATAGGGAGTGAAATCATCCATGTAGATATCTGCAAAGTCATGGACCAACTCAACAAAGATGCTTAGAACTACCCTTTAAAAAGTGGCATGGGCATTACAAAATTTGAAAGGGAGGACCCTATAAGAAAAGGTAACCCAAGGACATGTGAATGTAGTTTTTTCTTGATCCTCAAGGCTGATATGGATTTGATTGTAACCATTGAATCCATCCAGGAAAGAGAAGAAATTCTTCCCTGCAAGACCATCTAAAACTTGATCAATGAAAGGTAACGGGAAATGGTATTTCTTGGTGGCTTTGTTTAGTTCTTTATAATCCACACAGATCCTTCACTTCCCATTCTTCTTTGGGACCAAAACTAGAGGGGACACCCACTCACTATCTAAGATGGGGTATATGAACCCTACATCCAACAAATTTTGTAGCTCTTCCTTTATTATGTCCTTGAGGGTTGGGTTCATTCTCCTCTGAGGTTGGTGCACAGTTTTGCATCCCTCCTTGATGTAAATGTGACGAGTACAAGCCGAAGGATGCACCCCCTTAATTTCTTCATAGTTCCAAGAAAAATCATCTAAGTGCTCTCTCAGCATTTTGTACAACTTCTCTTCTTGGTTGGCTTAGAGAGAGGTTAATATTCAAGCTTCTAGATGGACCAAATTCTACAACTTTAACATGTGTAGGACTTGGGTCAACAAAGCATAATTCAGTCCAAGGATTACCCTCATATTCCTTTACAAGATCAATAAGAGGCATGGTATTGGGGGGTTGGTTTTGGAGGATTTGGTCAATGAGGTCATATTCATGAGGTCACCCCCTCCTATAACAACATCTAGGGTACATATTAGATGGGATGTTGTATGATGCACTTCATCTTCCTCCTCTTTTAACCATAGGAGTAAGTCATGCTCAATGGATGACTGAGCTGGAGGGTACACTACCAACTATTTGGAAAAATGCCCATTCTTAATGGTCATGTTCCCAACCTTGCAACTAATGTAAGAATTAGCAGTGGCTAACCATGGCCTTCCCAGGATGAGAGGATAACCATTGAATTTGGTTTTGGGCTGGAGAACTAAGAATTAAGTAATATACTCCCATGAGTCAATAGAGACCATTACATCCTCAACAACTCCCTCAGGAGCCACTATGGATCTTTATGCAAGTTGCAGCACTGCAGTGGTCTTTCTCAAGGATCCTTGGAGGTTTAGTTTTAGCATGGTTTATTTAGTCATCACATTGATGGCAACCCCAATATCAATCAGGGTGTGAGGGACAATGATACCATCAATGTGCACATCTACCACTGGACTTCTAGGGTCTAAATATTTTGGACAAATCCCTCTCCCTAGCATCAAATCAGATAATTGACCAATAACATTGATGATGGGGGTGTCTCTTTTTCTCCTCCCATGGTGTTTGAAACATTTCTCTTTGATAAGATTATTGTATATGGGAACATCCTTAATATCTTAGAGGAGGGGTATTTTAACACACAGATTCTTCAATTCTCCCAGAAGTTCAGTATCTTTTGGGGTGTGCTAGTCAGGATGGATCAATCTTTCAGGAAAATTAAGTGGATTTACTTGAGAGCTACTCTCTTCCTTTTCCTCTTCAAGCTCATCAGGTGGAGATGGAGGTTGGTCATTTGGGAGCACTCTTCCAGACCTGAGGTTGATTTCTTGAATCTCCATAAGATAAGAAGGGTGAAGTGTCTCTCCATTGTAGACATGTTGTTCTTGCTTGTTATTTGGGTTTGGATTGGGTTGAGCATGCATATGAGGTTTCTTGGGTGGAGCAGGACGAGTGAGTTGTGATTAAGATGTAGGTGGAGGCAGTAGAGTAGGATGAGTGAGTTGTGGTTAAGATGAGGGTGGAGGTGATAGAGCAAGAGGTTGGTTGAGTTGAGACCTCCACCCTTGTGATGATTTATTCCACTCAAGATGTGGAGAAGAATATGGCTGAAATGGTTGATTGACAGAATGGGGAGGATATTGAAGTGCATAAGGCCAAGAAGGAGGTGTGGACCATGATGGATGAGTGGAAGAGTACCAAGGTGGAAAGGGTGCATTCTGGTTGGGATGCTAATAAGAGTAGTATGCACCTTGCATGCCCTGCTGGTATGGAGAAGGTCCTTGAGGCCTCCTTTAATTGATAAAACATAGTTACTCAACCCCACCTTTTGCCCCTTGGTGTACAACTTTTAGTCCAGAAAAAGAAGGACATTTATCTGTGGCACGCTTTTCCTCACATACTGAGAAAACCTCTATGACATTTAATGGACATTCATTTCTAGGGTGCCTTTTAGTTCATTTAGGGAAAAAAATAGCTAAGGCCCTCTCTGCTTCCTCTTGTATCCTCTTGATCTGCATGGTATCCATTTGCAAAGAAAAGGTATGCAACATTTAACTTTTAAAATCCTCCAACGTATTTCTAATTTCATTCTTGATGGATGTTGTGGAGGGAGACGAACTGACCAAAGCTTGACTAGCCCTACCCTTCGTCCTAGTAGCCCTAGAGTGGTTCTTGAACATTGTTCTGATATCTTCATAGGATAAATGATAGATGTATCCCCTAGAAAACATGTTCAGGGTTTCCAGCACGTCCTCCCTAATCCCTCAGAGAAGAACCAAATTGAGTGATTCATGATCAAGGGTGCGTCTTTCCCTCCTATAACTGAGATGGAATATCTCCTCATAGTCCTCTAGGGATTCATCAGGTCCAAGGTTCATTATAAAGATTTCTTCTTTAGTTTCTTTGGACCTACAATAGTACTTATACTTGTTGTTAAAGGCTTGTTGCATTTGAGCCCAGGTAATGATGTTATCCCCAGGCAGACCCATAAACTAGCACAAGGCTACATCCTTAAGGGTAGGTGGGAACAACTTCAAATTCTGGTCATCAGAGGTATAGTCATACAGACAACAACAAACTCAAACATAAAAGTATTAGGGTCCTCAGAGGTTAAGACATGGAAGTGAGGAAGGGTAGTAGGGCTTATATTCTTCAGTATAGCCTCTCCATTAGTATCTCTAATAGGGAAAACCCCCTCATTCCTATTTTCAGCCATAGTTTGGGTAGGTAAAATGGGTTCTTCTTCCCCCCCAATAGGTTCTTCAAAAATTTCAGGTTGTTCACCTAAGGGGTCTTCTAACTCCGGTGTAGTCAGAGAGGGAAGCTGACAGTCACCGAAGAAGAGTGAAGGTTGACTGTTTGAGGGTGTGGGAGTGTTTGGTAAGAATTTTTCTTGAGTATATTTATTCCTACGAGGCATAAACATTTTTTTTTCTTTTATGTGATTTTTGCAAAACTGAATGCAAAATAGAAATAAATTCTTAAGCAGAAATAACATCTACCTAGACACCTCCCCAGAAACGACACCAAAAAGTGGTGAGCCCTAGTATTGTACTAAGAGTGATGCAACTCCTAGGGGCTCCTCAAATCTATTTATCAACCCAGCGTTCATACAAACTTCGAGGTGACAGTGCTATATGCATAATAGTTGAGATTCTACTCATGCCACCCTCAACTAGGTCATTTGATCATTAGGGCTCCAAGACCATTGTTCTACCGAATTAGGGGAAAATTAACTACTGAAAGTGCAATTCAAAAGCTAGCTCTAATGTAGAAAAATTAAATTATTTTCAAATCTGACTTGTAGATGCTACCAACTTGTAAATTCTACTTAATCAATTGATGAAAGAACAAAAGAGTTATGCTACCTGCATAAAGGAAACTACAAAATTGCAATAAATCATCTAGCTATAAAATTCACTTGTAAATAGGAAATTATTGTACCAACTCATAACCCAAGGTTCCATGCATCACCTATCTAATTCACACTTGCATATAAAGTATTGTTCTACTTGTGCCAAATCTGTGATCAAGAAACTAATATATTATCTCTAATAGTGAAGGAAAAAGGATGGTTGTAATGGCCTTGGTGCTGCCTTTGATCATGGAATCCAAGCTGGGGGTCAACCTATTTCTAACCTAATTCAAACTTGCATTATAGGCCAAACAAAGGAAAAACAAGTTGCTATAGGCATGTTATAGGAAGTTGGTATAGGATCCCTGTATTGCTACAGGAAGACCTGTAATGCTACGGGAAGGCTGCCAAGAGGGTTTATAAGGTAAGAAAAATGAGATAAAGGGATGTAAAGGTGGATGAAGGTTGTGGTAGATGGATGGAAGGTGACCAACACCCCTAGCCAATCTCAACACTTTAGGAAGGCCAGTTTTGGACTAAGAGGGCTACTCACGGTGACCTAAAAGACAAAGCTCAACAACATTGTTTGAGATTCATTAAAAGGGAGTGGAGAAGTCATAGATGGAGATGAAGAAAAGTCCCCTTGACTATAGGTCCAACAGTCTTGCAACATCAAATGCACATGCTCTCTTATCATTCACAAAATATCATAACCAATGGTAGAAAAGATGCATTGAATTTAGAAACTATCTAACTTATGCCAAAAACACTAATCTATGAAATGAATCAACTTATAAGCTATAACAATTATATGCAAAACAAGATAACTAATTTAGAAAATTTTCCAAGAAATCATCAGCATAGTGTTTTTGGGCTGTGATTGCAGATTCCTCTAGTTAGGATCCCATGAGAGAGATGAGATAGAGGCAACAATCACATGTTTTTTGAGGAATTATATTCTAATAAAATGCAACAACTAACAAACATTGTCAGCTAAAAGGAGTATTAATACAAGAGAGGGACCTAAGCTACTAGGGTTGGGCCCAAACCCAAAAGCTTTAGCCCTCTGAAACTAACTCAGTGATGGATAATTAAGAAACTTCTCATTATCATTGCATAAATGTCAAATACGTCATATAACAATTCAAAAATAGCAGTAACAAGTTCTTGAGCTCAGTAGCTTCTTAATTGAGAAAAAAAAATTGAATCCTAATGAGCTCCTTGGCATGTTTATTTACACAAAAGGGTAGCTACCAACAAATCCCTATAAAATAGAGATGTTTGTCTCCTAAAACTCAAGAAAGTTGGATCTAGATCTTCCTTGAACTACACTGACTTGGCTGCCAATGACCTCATCCTGCTTGGCTGGAAATGACTTTGAGTTGATGAGAGATAAAGTGGTGATCTTGGCTGATTGAAGGAGTTAAGGAGGTGGAAAACCTCCTAGAACCTCTCAATGTTGCCTACTCCGAGCTCCTGCATTGAAATTATCTCAAAGTTGCTCCAATTATTGCATTTAAACCATATTTGGCGACATGACATAGCAACACATCTTTCACCCCCCACACTAAGCATAATATAACAAAAATTATAAATAAATGTGAGAAAGAGATAGTTTTGAAGTTGGAGGATGGAATTTTGATCCTTATGATATACCTATTGATGAATGCCATCACTCATTACCCAAAAAATCCAAATCCAGCTAAGAAGCACCAACGTAAGTCAGCAGAGTGGGTTGGTATGAAGGAAAAACATCAAATAAGTTGAAAGGATGAGAGAAAACCAAAACTTGATGAAATTAATGATATCCCTTTATAAAAAGAAAAATGTGGAATGCAAGTTTTGTTGAAAGAGGAAAATGTCATTCACCTACCTATGGTCCAAGAAACATCAATAAAATATGATGTGGTACAACATGATTTGATGAAAAAGTAATTCTCTAATCCCCTAGATCTAGCCCAGAAAGGTGAACTAGGTTGAAGAGATGGAGACTCTAGAACAATTGGAATGTCTAGATCAAGGCAAGCTAGGATTGGAGGGATTGAAATTGAATTATCAGAGAAAAAATAAAAGTGAAACTTGGAATGCAATGGTAAAAACAAAAAACTTTCTTCAATAGCACATCCAATGATGACAAGAAGCTAAACTCATAGTCCAATCTACACATGCATTGTTTTGAATTTTGTTATGTATGCAATTTTTTTTATTATTTATCATGCAAGAAATTATAGAATGTAAGTTAATTATACTAATTCCTCCATCACCCTTTTCATGTGTTATAAGATTCATTTTGTAACCTTGGATAAATGATAAAACTCATTGAAAAATATATGAATGACACAGTGTCATACGTTGCTTGTGTTGGCACAAGCTATTTTTGAATGAATACAAAATATATTTAAGTTGTGAAAAAAATCTTAATTTCAGAATTTATTACAATATAGATTGATCTAGGTGGATATTGGTGGCCACCTTCCTATTCCACTTGGACCCCCAACGATGTTTCCTTTGATTTTCCTTAATTCTATTACAACTTTCTATTTTTGGAAGTTTTTCGGGGCCTAAACTTCCAAAGCCATTTTGAGGTACTAATTTTTATTTTATTTTTCTGGGAGAAACTAAGAAACAAGAAAAGTTCCAAAATCTGTTTCACACATTATTGTTTTTCCTTCTCATGGACATATTTCAAATGAGGTATTATGGTAGCCAAACAAAGATAGTATGCCAAAGGTACAACCCCAAGAAGTTGGCAGTCCAACTTACCTCGACTGGGCCCAAAACCGTTGGCGCTTCATATCCTAGGGTTAGGGTTTCACACTTCTTATTTATGATAAAAAGGCCTCTGAGCTTCACTATAATTTAGTTCATAAGGCATGTATCCACCACATCGCCTTTCAAAGATAACCTATCATCACCCAAACTAATTTATTTCCATTCTACATGTAAACAATTTTCAGTACTTTGTTAATGAATTGAAGTTTTGATTTCACTAGATCTGTGTTTTTCTATATATTTGTATTTCATTCGTTCTTTCATTGAATCTGGATTAGTGGTATCAGAGCGGTCTTCTCTTTCTCTATTTTTCTATGCATGTCCCCAATGAGTTCGGGGTATAAGGAGTTGGGACTTGAACTGGTTGAGCCTTTGTAATACCATTCTCATCAACACCGATGACCTCCCATGGTAGAAGAAAATAAAGACGAGGGAGTAGGAGATCCTATCAAACTATTGTTCGAAGAATCCCTCGAGTAGCAAAGGAACAATATGATAAATAACTTTGCCCAAATCCTTTGGCGAATGCCCATAGGCGATGCATCTTCATCCAATAGTCTTTTCGGAGGCTCCTACCCCTTCAAGGTACAAGTTAACTTTGACATTCCTATATTCAAAGTTCCAATAGATATAAATGTTTTAGATAAATGGTTGAATCTGCTGGAATGTTATTTTTCGGTACATAGTTTCTCCGACAGGGAAAATATTACTTTTGCATTGCTTAAGGCCACCCCCCATGTCAAGGAATGGTGGGAAGCATACTGTGAGAAATTTTTTGAGGAACCCTATTTGTTTATAGCCGCACCCTCTTGGAACTCTTTTTGAGACAATGTCAAGGAACAATATTACCCTGTGGGGAGCTATGAGGAGAAGTACATATAATGGACCACACAAGGACAACAAAGGGACAAAGATGTGTATACGTTCACAAATATTTTTCAGCGTCTACCCACAAAGCTAGGTATCAAATACTCTGAGCGACATCTAGTGCTTAAGTACTACGATTGTCTAAACAAATAAATTAAGGAAGAAATTGAGTTCTTGGACATATCCTCGCTTGGTGCAACATATCGATATGCCACCAATATTGAAATAAAAAATAAACAAAAGAAGTTCAACTTTGGATTTGTGAATCAAAAGTAGGGAAAGAGCACCCCCAAACCATAGAAGAAATAACAAAGCTAAGGTGGAGCATCTCAGGACAACCCATTGAAGCCACAAGGAAAGAATGGCACTATGAAGACAAAGGACACATGAAAGTGATGTGAGTTCCACAAGAGCCACATTCACAACACAAATAAGTGTCATGCCAAGCAGTCATTGCTAGCTAGATAAAAGCATCAGAGTCTGATGCATGTTCCAATTCTGAGCCATAACTCGACAAGGAGAAGAAAATTATTTACGCATAACCTAGTGTCACCATTTCCACCACCAAGGTCTAGAAGAATGAACCCAAAGATCTAGAGGAGATGGAGAGTCTCTTCCAGTCACAAATGTGGGTGAAGGGTTATTTGTTGCAGTTCATTGTCAACAGTGGAAGCCAAAATAGAAGAAATAACAAAGCTAAGGTGGAGCATCTCAGGACAACCCATTGAAGCCACAAGGAAAGAATGGCACTATGAAGACAAAGAAGGACACATGAAAGTGATGTGAGCTCCACAAGAGCCACATTCACAACACAAATAAGTGTCATGCCAAGCAGTCATTGCTAGCTAGATAAAAGCATCAAAGTCTGATGCATGTTCCAATTCTGAGCCATAACTCGACAAGGAGAAGAAAATGATTTACGCATAGCCTAGTGTCACCATTTCCACCACCAAGGTCTAGAAGAATGAACCCAAAGATCTAGAGGAGGGGGAGAGTCTCTTCCAGTCACAAATGTGGGTGAAGGGTTATTTGTTGCAGTTCATTGTCAACAGTGGAAGCCAAAATAATCTCATTTCAGTGGAGGTAATTAAGTGGTTGGGCCTACCAAACACACCACACCTGCAACCATACACCATCAGGTGCCTCTACCAAGGACAATTTTTCTGTGTCAGCCAACAATGTTACCTTCCCTATAGCATCAAGCCATTCATGGATGAAGCACTCTGTGATGTTTCTCCTCTTGAAGTTTGTGATGTGTTATTAGGCCAACCATACTTATGGAAGCGTCATGTTGTGTATGAGTCCAAGCCTTGTTTAAATATGTAACTAGGTTTGTTCTTCATTTATACTCTTGTTACTTATATATTGTAAAATGAAAAATAAATCATTATTATTAATTTTTTGTAGCATGGTTTTCGTGATCAAGGTCAATTTATTTTAGGTCAAAGCACCCATTGAGTTCTTCTAGGTTTTTTCATTGATTCAAAAAGTAAAAGATTCATTTTCATATGTATAAGACTCGATTGGGCATCTTGTAACATGTCAAAAGGATTATTTTTTAGTCCTAAGTGTCAAAATACCTTTCCAAGACCAAGTCGACCTAGCAGTGAAGAAGTAGGCCTAATTAGGGCATGTTGTCCTCCTTGGAAGCCTATATATAAAGAGCATTTGACCTCCTATGGTATTACTCACTCATTCACTAAATAAACAAAGAAAGAGAAAGAAGAAGGCAAGAGAAGGACTTGAAGGAAGAAGGAAGACAATATTTTTGATCTCTCTCTCTCTCTACTTCTCACACATGCGAAAGGAAGACTAGGGTTTTGCAGCTACTAGGTCAAAGTTTTCAAGAAGTCATAGAGTGTAAAAATCTAAGGAAAGGAGGCAATTTTATCTCTCATAAGGAATTAAAGAAGAAGTAGTCCAAGTGAAGGAAGGAGGAAACTCCAGAAGCCCTAATTCTCCCACACTTATGAAGCTACAACAGGTCATAGGGGGTAAAATTTTTTAGACTTGCAGTAGAGGACGAAAATATGAAGCTAGGGGTCAAAGTTGTTTAGTTGGAAGAGATTTGAATTGGTTTGACTTGGATAGAAGAAGTACATCATCAAGAAGGTATGACTTAGTCTCGAAAGGGTCTTGTTCTTGGTCTAGAGGTCCTGGAATTCATCATTTGAAGAATCTATAAGAAGAGAAGAGATTTATGGGTTTTCCTCTTAAGAGGAAAGGTTTTAGCCCTGGCTAGCAACCTACTTCTTGTGTCCTCATGCACTATTGATCTTCATATTTTGGTAGTTGTTTGATGATAAGAACTACATAAGAATAAGATAAGAGGAAGTTGCTAATGAAGAAAATTAAAATAACATCAAAAGAAATGACGAATTCTGAAGCGAAATCACCTCAATTATAGCCCTATTGAGTTCTCAACATGGTCTCAAAGATAAGGTTGAAAAAGGGCATGATAAAGATAACTACATCCTTGAAGAATGCATTGAAGTTCTCATTGAAGCAATTTTCTATGATGGCAAGTCACCTCAAGCAAGGCATCAAAGCATTTGATGATCTCCTCTCATCTATCAAGAAATATATGACCAAGACCTCCACTACAAAGGACAAAGGATTATTCTCAGCACTTACAGGTGCTTTTGAAGATGAAAATATATGGGTACTTGACAATGGAGCATCTAGACATATGACAGGTGAACATAGACAACTGAAGACCCTATAAAGAGGAAAAACTTCTTATTCAGTCAAACTTGGAGACAAAAAGAGTTATGCAGTAAAAAGAACTAGATCAAATTCGTTGGAGCTAGAAGATGGAGGAAACATACATCTCAAAAAAATTCTATTCATTCCAAGTTTGAAGAAAAAATTACTTTCCATTTCATGTTTAGAAGATAAAGGAGATACAATTTATTTTATAGATGGAAAAGTTATGGTGTGGGATAATGGTTCTAGAATCAACAATGCAAAAGTTATTGGGATTCGTGAAGGAAGGCTCTACAAATTACTAACACCTCTCTCTCAAGCCTTGGTTCAAATTGAAGTCATCCCATGTGAGATTTGGCATAGAAGTTTTGGACACCTTCATTAAAAAATCTTACCAACTTTAAATTCAATGGTGAATAGTATCCCTGAACTAAAGGAGGATCATGAAGGAGTTTGTAATGGAATTATGTAAAAATGTAAAGAAACCATTTGGAAGTTGTAGGTTTTAACCATGTACAATAATTACCTGCAAATGAATTCTTAAAACAGAAAATATACAATGGCGAGAAAATAAAAAAAATACATATATATTTTCCCCTGGATCCCAAAACTGGGATTACCAGATTTATTTTTCATTATATTCCTTTCAATGTTACAATACATATATATACATGTTGAAGCATTCATAAACCCCAATCCATTAACCCTAGATTAGAACATAACTGTAGTTCCCTTGACTGGATCTACAAAATACCATGGGTAGAAGACCATCATGCCCAAAAACGTGTGCAAAACCCGTGCACAACACCATAGGTAGATCTGCCCACCTATTATAGGGTCAATTTTTTTTCTCCCGGGGGTGCTACCTCAGACCCCACGTAGGGGGCTACCAACACCCTGAACCCCCTCGACAGGTGGGGTTGCTCCCCCCCATGTGCCCCCCTGCTGCACCCAGCGCAACGAACAGGGGGGGTTACTGCCCCCCTGTGACCTCTCCGTGCATGCAACTAGTCGTGGAAAGAATATAACACACACCCAAAATTCTCGCACTTGTTGTTTTATTTCCACATAGGAGGTCATAGGAGAGCTTTGTCATTGGTACAGTCCTTCAAATCCCATTGTTTCTCTACACCAAGAAAGTTTCTCAGTGCTCACAGACTTCGTCAGTGCATCTGCAACATTATTGAAAGTGTCCATCTTTGTGAACAACACCCTTTTGTCCTCAACCATATCCCTTACAAAGTGATACTAAACATCAATGTGCTTTGTCTTCGAATGATAAGAAAAGTTCTTTTCCAAGAAAACTGCAATTTGTCTCTCACAATCTATCCCTATAGCTCCTTGTACTATCCCCATACTTGAATACAATCTCTGCAACCAAAATTCTTCCTTTCTTGCATGAGTGGCTTCCATTTATTCTGCCTCTATAGTTGAAAGTGCCACAATAGATTATCTCTTGCTCATCTAACTGACTGCTCCTCCAAATAGGTTAAACACATACCCACTTGTAGATATTCTCTGATCCAGATCTCTAGCCTAGTATGCATCAACAAAGCCACAGATGTCCAAACATTTTTCTAATCTTGGTCTTCCTTGATAGCACATACCATAATCACTAGTGCCACGCAAATACCTCAAAACCCACTTCACTATTGTGCAATGCTCCTTACCTTGTTTTGACATAAACCTACTCATTACTCCCACCACATGTGAAATTTCTGGTTTAATATAGACCATTGCATACATCAGGCTACTGACTTCACATTCATATGGAATACGGGACATGTTCTCTTCCTTTTCTTGTGCCTTGGGACACTATTCAACAGATAATATTACACCTAGAGGAATAAGAACCCACACCAATTTACTATCCAACATATTAAACCTCTACAGTATTGTCTCAACATACTTCCTTTGGTTTAACTAGAGCTTCCTCTTTGCTCGATCCTGTTTAATTTCCATGCCCAAAATATAGTTTGCAGTACCAATATCCTTCATGTTGAATTTGGAGGATAATTAGTTCTTCAAATCATGGATAATTTCTTTATCATTTCCAATCAACAACATATCATCCACATGCAAGACCAAACAAATAACACAACCACCAATTAATTTAAAATACACACAGTGATCCACTTTTCTTCTGGTGAACCCAAGTCCCCATATATATATGTATCAAATTTATGATACCACATCCTTGGTGATTGTTTTAACCCATACAGATATTTTTTTAACTTGCAAACTAGTTCTTTCTTACCCTTCACCACAAAGCCTTCAGGTTTCTTCATGTAGATCTCTTCTTCCAAATTCTCGTGAAGAAATGTTGTCTTCACATTCATCTGTTCTACCATAAAATCAAAAGCAACAGAAATAGATAAAAGTAATATAATAGAAGCTAATGTGGAAACAGGAGAAAAAATATCACCAAAATCAATTCCTCGCACCTGGGAATAACCTTTTTCTACCAATCGAGCTTTGTATTTCTCCACCTTTCCTTATGCATTCATCTTCTTCTTAAACACCCATTTTCTTCCAATGGTTTACCTTCCAGCCAACAACTCCACTAGATCCCAAACCTCCTTTTTGTCAAAAGATGCCATTTCATCAACCATGGCCTCTTTCCATAGTTTTCCATCCTCTGAATCTATTGCCTCCTGACAGTTCTGGGATCATCTTTAGTAATAGATAAAGAAAAAATTGAACAGAAAGTAGATGGACTATACCTTTCTGGCCACCTTCTCTCTTGAACTGATCTTCTCCAAGCTGGAGTTTGTGGCTCTTCATCTTCTGATTCTTGTTCTGCTATAGAGTATGATTCTTCCTCCTTTGGCTCAAACTCTAAGTTCTCAGGCTACTTTGGTATGAATTCATGTTTAATAACATATTTCACCTCTCTAAACACCACATATTTGTTGTACATGAGCTTCCTTATTTTTCGGTTCCAAAGCTTATAACCTTTTAAGCCATCCTTGTTGGGACGAGGTCCCCTGGGTCAAGCTTTGATAAAATATTGTAAATTCTCCGGATTTTGAGGAGCAGAGCGCGAGTAGCACAGGTCACTAGGATTCAAGGGGCTTAGGAAGGTCAAAGACCCTTAGTTTTTGTATTGTTTGAGATCCACCCATGGTTTGTAGACCATGGTATTGTAATGAGAAAAAGTATATAAAAGTGTGTCTTAGTGAGTCTTAGGAATCAATAATGAGTAGAATGGGATTTTGATATGTTTTAAGTCTACACGATCTTTCTTTATTTTTGGCGAAGGGGAAGGCTCTTGCAGCTGAGTACGTAGAGACCTTGGTAAGTCCGTAGTTGAGTGCATGGGCCCCCACAGTTGTGCGTGCAAGATCAGGGAAGTTTGGATAAGGAAGATCTGAAGTAATAAAGAATATTTGAAGCAATTATGTGTCTATTTTTATATACTTGTACTTTTTGTGTATTTAATTTCAATCGAATGACATTGTTAGGGTCCCACCCTAACCCCCTTATTCATGTCATGGGATCACGTCATAGTCAAGAGTCAATAAAGCCCATATTAATATTGGTAAGTGGTTAACCCAGTTAGTTGCAAATGGGACCACAATTAGTTGTAAATGGGCGGTAGTATTAAATAAAGGTTAAATGGGCGGTAGTATTAGATAGATGGTATTAATAAAACCCACGGTATTGGCCCATGGTATT
>APFE030732082.1:11212-50751 GCA_000404065.3 Pinus taeda | reverse complement strand
TTCGAGTAGTAGCGCATTAGACAGAACCGCGCACAGACTGTCTTCCACGTACCCTCTGGGTATATAGGAAGCCCCATAGCTACCTTGAAGCCTCGCCATAGATACACTTTCGGCCGTCTTATGGCTACAGTACACCGAGAACAGCACTCGGAGAGATTACTCGCCCGTACGATAGGGTAGTCGGGTTGTACGGCTAAGGGTAGGGTCGATCCTCCTTAGTTAGAGCCCTGAAACATTGGGCCGAGTACTACTGTCAGACCCTTATGTATATTGCGATCTGTAGCACCTGACACTCCTCAAGACCATAGTTCCCTTTCTATCGGGGGATCACACATCATCTTTTACAGATCAGCAGCAGCAGTGATCCACGATTCAGATCTCTCAGATCCACTAGATCGGAGTAGTTGTGAAGGGTTCCTGTGCCTGGCTATAATTTTCGCAGGACTTTTGGCGGCATTGACATTTTGAGGATTTGGCGACTGCAGTATTGATCAAGAAGCACTTATTTGTGATCTAGCCCATCAGCATCAGGACAACGAGCTGAGCACGGTGGTACCATTCAATTTCTTCACAAAAAGTTTTTTTGCGGTCCCAATTTTTCAACAAGTTGGTGTATGGTAGAAACTAGAGCTCAAGCAATGGCCAATGAAAGACTAGACAAACTTGAAACAGATATGAACAAGGTCAACAATAAGTTTGACGAACTATCTAGCATGGTACGGCAAGCACTCGATAAGGGCAAGGAGCCAGCTCTCGAGGACCTCTATAATGACCATGAGGGTGAGTCTAGCCAGTCTCCTCACGTCTGGCACACCCATCCACCACCCAACAGAGATCTCCCACTCAGTCAGCGACCTCCCAAGTTGGATATGCAGAAATTTGACGGTTCTAACCCGTCCACATGGCTAGCACAAATGGAACAGTATTTCAAATTAAATCGTCTCCAAGATGATTGGACTAAGATTGGAGTGGCGACCATGTACTTGGACAATCAACGATGACAATGGGCGGAATGGCATTAGCGTCGCAATGCACCTTTTTCGAGTTGGGTCCAATTTGCCAAAGCCCTTAGAGATCGCTTTGAATAGGGAGACTCCTTTTTGGGCAGTCTCACTAAGCTCTGACAGACGGGTACAGTGGATGAATATATCACCGCTTTTGAAGCATTAGCCTTCTGCACTCAGCATCTCTCCGATGATTTCTACACGGAATGTTTTATCAGTGGTCTTAAAGAAGCCATCAAAGCTCAAGTTCTACTCCACCACCCTCCCACATGGTTGGAAGCTTGCCAGGTAGCCCGTAAGGTGGAACGTGCCATAACAACCCAATACAGCCGCCCCAATTTCCCCACTAAAGGTCGTCCCCCACAAGCTCATACCACGACTCAGACACTTAAGGTCCAAAAGGTATCACCTCAGGAAATGGCTGAGAGAAGGAAGCAAGGACTATTTTACTACTGTGATGAAAAATATTCCCCTGGTCATAAATGCAAGGAGCCCAAGTTTTTTCAAATAGATGCCACTGACTACAGCTCCACTGAGGAAGATCCACCTCTTGAGGAACAGGAGGCGATCGAAGAAGACAACCAAAAGGAGATTTTATCTGACGACCCAGTTATTTCGCTCAATGCGTTGGCAGGAATCTCTTCCCCTTAAACTCTCAAAATCAGGGGTTTTCTTAAACATCGCCCAGTAATAGTCTTGATTGATAGTGGAAGTACCCATAATTTCACCATCAAAAAATCGCAGAAGCAGCGCATTGTTTTGTACGGGCAGTCTCTAACTTCCAGGTCCAAATTGCAGATGGGGGCACAATGAAATGTGAAGGCCGCTGTGAAAATGTCAAAATTCAAATGGGGGATTATCAGTTGAAAACCCACATGTTTGCCATACACATGGGGGGATGCGACATTGTCCTAGGTGCTGAATGGCTCTGCACCCTTGGGCCAATCACAATGGA
Organism: Pinus taeda; assembly: GCA_000404065.3. Lineage (NCBI taxonomy): Eukaryota > Viridiplantae > Streptophyta > Pinopsida > Pinales > Pinaceae > Pinus > Pinus taeda. The sequence continues at coordinate 48,792 of APFE030732082.1, read as the reverse complement.
TTTCCAGGAGTTATATATGAGTTTTAAGCAGAACAACTCCACATATACCCTCCGTGGCCTCTAGGCGGGAGCACCCTCTGTCATCAGCTCGCATCGGATGGAAAAATTGTTAAAAAAAGGGCCATCATGGAGTAGTAGCACAATTTAATGCAATCCAGGTAGTCGAAACCAGACCTCTGCCAATTCATCCTGAGATGCAGCATCTTTTAAATACCCATCGAACGGTCTTTGACAAGCCTCATGAGCTTCCACCCTCGCGAGGGGAACATGATCATAGCATCACCTTGGTTCCAGGGGCTCAACCCCCAAATGTGCGGCCATACAGATATCCGTTCACTCAAAAGAATGAAATAGAAAAAATCATCAAGGAATTGTTTGAAGCAGGTGTCATTCGTCCCAGCATTAGTCCTTATTCATCCCCAGTGGTCATGGTCCTCAAGAAAGATGGGGAGTGGCGGATGTGTCCCGACTTCAGGGCCCTCAACAAGTTAACAGTCAAAGATAAATTCCCCATTTCGGTGGTTGACGATTTGCTGGACGAACTCAATGGGGCGCAATTCTTCACCAAGTTGGATCTTCGCTCCGGCTATCACCAAATTCGCATGAAGGAAGTCGACATTCCCAAGACGGCTTTCAGAACTCATGAAGGCAATTATGAGTTCCTGGTCATGCCATTTGGTCTCTGCAATGCCCCTTCTACTTTCCAGAGTCTTATGAATCACATCCTCAAACCATATCTCAGAAAATTTGTCCTTGTCTTCTTCGATGACATTCTGATCTATAGTGGCACATGGGTGACACATCTTCAGCATGTAGATCTACTATTGCAACTACTCCGCAAGCATAAATTATTTGTCAAGATGTCTAAGTGTGCATTTGGCATGGAAGAAGTTGAGTATTTGGGCCACATTGTGGGACGTGAAGGTGTCAAGGTGGACCCCAAAAAGATCCAGGCAATGCAAGAATGGCCTCAACCTAAGACTTTGAAGAGCTTGAGAGGATTTTTGGGTCTCACAGGCTATTATCGTAAATTTGTCCGTAACTATGGTCGCATAGCGAAGCCCCTCACTCAACTCCTAAAGAAAAATTCCTTCTTCTGGACCGAGGAAGCACAACAGGCATTTACCGTGCTCAAAAACGCCATGTGTACCACCCCAGTCTTAGCCCTACCGGACTTCACCAAATCATTTGTCATTGAATGTGATGCATCGGGAATAGGTATTGGAGCGGTTTTAATGCAGGAAGGGCAACCATTGGCCTTCACCAGCCAACAACTAAGTGGGAAGAATCTGGGCCAATCCACCTACGAGAAGGAAATGATGGCCATCTTACATGCAGTAGAGACCTGGCGACCTTACTTGTTGGGGTGACGTTTCCAAATCTGCACAGATCATCACAGTCTTAAATATTTTCTGGAGCAGCGCCTATCTTCCCCACAACAAAACAAGTGGCTTGCCAAAATGTTGGGATATGATTATGAGATCATTTACAAGAAAGGGAAAGACAACCGGGTCGCAGATGCATTGTCGCGCAAATTTGAGGAGGAAAGTACACTGCTCGCAATTTCCCTTCCAATTCCAGACTGGATTGAAGAGGCTTGCAAGGAATGGTTTTCACATCCAGGGCTCTCCCAACTTATTTCTCAATTGCAGGTGAATCCTAATTCCAGCAAGGGCTACTCGTGGCAGAATGATATTCTTCGCTACAAGGACAGAGTCGTAATATCACCAACATCCACCCTCAAAAGTAGCATTTTGGCAGAATTGCACTCATTGCCCATTGCAGGACATTCGGGCTTTCAGAAGACGTATGCGCGCACCAGAAGATCATTCTTTTGGACCGGTATGAAACAGGACATCCTTACTTTCGTAGCAGAATGTGACGTCTGTCAACGCCACAAAGGGAAAACAGTCAACACACCAGGCACATTACAACCATTGCCCATTCCGGCGTCAATTTGGATGGAGGTCTCCATGGATTTCATTACAGGTCTTCCAAAGTCTGGGAACAAGTCAGTCATCATGGTGGTTGTGGACCGGTTGTTGAAGTATGCTCATTTCTGCGCTCTACCCCACCCGTTTACACCAACTTTGGTTGCTCAATCTTTCATGGATCAGATCTTCAAATTGCATGGCATGCCCACTTCTATTGTGTCCGACCGCGACCCGATTTTCACCAGCAATTTTTGGCAGGAACTCTTCAGAATACAAGGCACTCAACTAAAACTCAGTACTTCCTATCATCCGCAAACAGATGGTCAAACCGAAGCCGTCAACAAAAGTCTAGAAACCTACCTTAGGTGTTTTACTTCAGAAAAACAACACCTTTGGGTACAGTGGCTACCTCTGGCTGAATGGTGGCATAACACCAACTATCATGCCACCACCAAAATGACTCCCTATGAAGCAGTATATGGTCAACTCCCGCCTTCACCTACTTCGTATCTCAAGGGATGCTCAAAAGTCCAAGCAGTGGATCAACTCCTACAACACCGCGTGACCATGCTCGCCCACCTGCACGAGAATCTTCATCAAGCTCAGAACCGTATGAAGCAACAGGCTAACCAACATCGCTCAGAGCGCCAATTTCAAGAAGGGGATCAGGTCTTTTTGAGTCTGCAGCCCTACAAGCAAACATCACTCAAAGACAAGGGTTGTCAAAAGCTCTCTCCCAAATTCTATGGACCATACCAAGTACTTCAGCACATTGGAGAAGTGGCTTACAAGTTGGCTTTGCCACCTACAGCAAAAATCCACCTAGTTTTCCATGTATCGTGCCTCAAGAAAGTGATTGGGAACAATTGCCGAGTTCAAACCAGTCTACCGGAATTGGACGAGGAAGGGTCAATCTGGCTTCAACCAGAACAGGTTCTAGACACACGAGACAAGCACCTGCACGGCCGCATGATTAAAGAGGTCCTCGTCAAATGGAAAGACACCTCTCCGGAAGATGCAACTTGGGAACCAGCCACTATTCTTCAGCAGTTTCCGCAGCTTCAGCCTTGAGGAAAAGGCTAGTTTTAAGGGGGAGGGCGTGTTAGGGTCCCACCCTAACCCCTTATTCATGTCATGGGATCACGTCATAGTCAAGAGTCAATAAAGCCCATATTAATATTTGTAAGTGGTTAACCCGCAATTAATGAAGGGACCACAGTTAGTTGCAAATGGGCGGTAGTATTAAATAAAGGGTAAATGGGCGGTAGTATTAGATAGATGGTATTAATAAAACCCATGGTATTGGCCCGTGGTATTGCATGTATGAGTCATATATAAAGGATAGAGACTCCCTGCGAGGAGCATCGTGTCTTGTTTTGTAATCGAGCTCTGCTCTATTGGAGGTTGCCCCCTCGAAGAGGCCTGTGAACATTTCTCTCTGAGTAATAAAATCTTTGCTATTCTGTGTTCTGGGTATATTTTCTTAACATATTCTGTGTTCTCAGTATTTTTCCACGCATATTCTCGGTTCGGTATTGCTTTGCAAGTTAAGAAGCATAACAGACATTTATCTGTATCTTGTCTTAAGTGCTTTGAAAAGTTTTGGATCTACTATTGTATGTTATTTTATGCATGATTAGACATTTATGCGAAGTTTATAGCTCTATTTAACTAAAAATCTCTTTAAGTTCAAGGATTTTATGAATAAGGGTTCGTGAATGTCAGATCATGCCTCAAACTGAAGAAATTCCCTAACCCCACATCACATAACCTTTTGGATGCTGAAGCCTGGTTATAGCATCCCTCAATACTACCTCGGTTGAGACTGCAACATGCGCTAAGCGAGTTGTTGCCGAAAGGACCAATAGTGTAGGGTTTTGTTGGTTAGTGCAACTACCTTTGAACTTGGGTCCAAGCCCCCTCAATCCAACAAATAGTCCTGTTGTTGGGACCATGATCTATCTAAGGGATGTGTGATGTGGCGTACGTGGATACCAACTAAGAAGGAAATCGAGAAGTGGATAGATCGAAAGTTGCATGAGTTTGCAGCTCAAGAGAATAGGAATCTATGCTTGTCAAAAGAAAAGTGGTTATAGAGGCACCTCTACACAGAAGTACACAAAGTTTTCTTTTTGACATTCCCGTGCGAATTACATGAGTGGTTGTCCAAATTAGCAGATCGCGAACCGACATGGAAGCACGATGATCCCATTATGTGGACTCTAGAATTAGTCAAACATTTTGAAGCATCTAATTATAAGGTTGCAAGGGTTGTTGATTACTGGATCGATAGTATCTTGGGTGGTTTCATCACTGAATTTGAAATAGATACATCTGTGTCTTATAGCGAATCTGAACGAAGATTCTTCAAAGGTTCAAGAGGTAAGTACCTGAAGTCGCTAAAAACTTGGATTAAAATACTTTTGTGTGAATACCCAATGTTTAAGAGGGGTCAGACTAGATCTACATGAAGTGGAAAGCGATTCAGGGTAGATCTAGATAAATTCGTCGAAAGTGTATACAATCCCTTATTGGGAGAGTCTAAAAGTGAAGAAGATAGAAGTACCCCTAGTACATCCAGAGGTGCGGCACAGAAAATAGATCAGGGTACTTCTAGAATTCCACATCATCCATTCCACCTCTGCCTTTGCCTCTGGCTCATACACCTACACCTACACCTCCACCTCCACCTCAACATCCACCTCCATTATTCAGTATGGTGAACATAATGAAAATGCCTATATTGAAGGGTTAGGGATCAGAGGATCCCGATTAGTTTTGGTTCATTGCAGAGTCTGTGTGGAATGCACAACAGATCAACAATGATGACATGGAGAAAGTGCAACTGATTACAATTCTATAAGACAGAGCACTTATGTGGTACATTAGATACAATACAACTCATCCGGCTACTTCATTGGCTAACACAAAGGATGCGTTGAATACATAATTTATGAAGCCGAAGTTGCAAGTTGAGTGTGTGACCGAAATCAAGGAGATCAAGCAGAGGGTTAATAAGTCTGCATGGGATATAGATCAACGACTGAAGTGCTTACTAAGTCAAGCTAACCTTCATATTGCAGATGAACAACATAGGGACCGGTATATAGCTTCTTTATTACCTCACTTAAAATTGTTGTTATCTCAGTAGAAGATTGTGTCTCAAGCTGAAGCGTTGGAAATTACGATGAAGCTAGATGCTTTGCCGATCTAGGATAAAAATATAGGAGTTCATTAGATCCAGTCATAGCTAGCAAGCCTGCACATGGAGTTGTAGGATCTGAAGAAGGGGAGGGAGGTTATGTCAGAGACACATTCTAAATTTTGGTGCACAAAATGCAAGGCTGAAGGTCATCATAAGGATCAATGCCCTGTCTTTTGGGATTATATAGCTGTGGGAGGTCCTATCCCGGTAAAGTCAGAATCTTCCATTGGATCAAGCACTTGTGAAAGTACTAGTTGTAGCATCTCCCAAGTATCAGGACAACATTCGATAGATAATTTTTCCCTATTACAGAAGTTTATATAGTCTCCAAAGCAACTCTTTTGTAAATTGGTGGTCATGATGAGAGGAATTATCGAAGCTATGAACTAATGATGGACAGGACTCCGTCGTATAGAATGCAGGTTGATAATTGCAGGCAGAATGATCAAGGATGACCTATAGCTTGCAAAGGATTCCAAGGACTGGGAAGAGGATGAGGAGGAGGAGCTGGAAGAGGTCAGGGCTAGATTATTTTTTACAATTGCGGAGAACTGGGACACTTTGTGCGCGACTGTCAAAATCCAACACACCCTTCTTGTCAGTACTATCGTCAATTTGATCATGTTATATAAGATTGCTTGATGTTAATAGCGAAGATGTAGGAGAATAAGAACCAACAGCTGACACAAAACATTAAGATGATGAGATTTGATCCATGCGAAGATGATCCTAGTATCAACATAGTCACGCGAAGCGGTGTAGCCACTAGGGAAGAGAAGGTCGAAGGAAAAAATCCAAATTCAGATTCATGGTTCTAAAAATCTGGTGAGAAGAATGTTGGGTTTGATTTACATATAGAAAAAGAGACTTTCATGGAGGCAAGAAAGAGTTTTATGGATCTAGGTGCTTCTACGTCTTAGAACCAGATGTTGATAGTCTCACGAAAGGAGAAACCTAACGACACTACTGCAACACAAGATTTAGATCCCATGGTGTTAAAATCGTTTCTGCAAACCTGCATGAAGTTATTAGGGATTAGAAGACAGTAGAAGGACTGCAAGAGCTGATAGATAATTGTGCCAACAAGGATAATCTGTTACCAGAACAACACGCAATCAATAAGGTGAACCAAAACAAGAAGAGAACTGGTAGGGAGATGCGGTTGACTACGTAGATTGGTGATTTCGAAATGGATAAGGTGATCCTAGACCTGGGCTTTGATGCTAATGTAATGCCGAAGAAAATTTGGGAATGTATGGGAAAGCCTAAGTTACAGTGGTCGCCAATTCAGTTGTGCATGGTGAATCAACAAAAGATAATTCCAATGGGGCGTCTGCATGGAATGGCTGTAGATATTGAAGGCACAAGAGCAGTGGATGATTTCGAAGTTACTGAGATCGTCGATGACAGTAATCCATACCTAGCATTTCTATGGATTGATTGGACCTTTGACATGAACAAAATCACTAACTTAAGGAAGCGAAGCATGGTATCTGAAAATAATGAGCTTCAAGTAATTGTCCCATTGGATCTAACTGAGGGTGTGCGGTACATAGAACCAAGTTGTGACTATTATGAAGATGAAGACACTGAGCACATATATAAGTTAATTGAGTGAAGTGAATATTGGATCAATCCCACTGCATACGGAAGGATCGACTGGGAGAAGGACAGTTCCTTCCAATCAGATTCGGACGAAGAGTTAGAAAACTGACAAAATCGGTTCCATGAGCTCTCTACACTACGATGTAATAAGATTACAAAGTTGATATGTTGTATATCTACTGAGGTACGTTAGTTACCCTATTATGATTTCTTGGATGATGTTAATATATTTCTTAACCATTTTGAAAATGACGTACTAGAGGAACATCGGTTCTAGGCCTTAGATCTAGCATTGAGAGCTATGCCTACATGATGTTGGGGTATGCACAGGGATAATTTTGTTGGCTGGAAGGAATATCGTAGGATGATGCGATTAAAATTTGGCTGCGCGAACACTTGAATCACTAAAAAATACACCGGGAAGGATGATCTACTCGAACATTTTGTGTGATGGAAAAAGGTATGGGGTGAGATACCTCAACCTGAATGGGTGCATATCTTTATTCATACCATGGATGTTATCCCAAAGAACTGGTATTTAGAGATGGAGATGCGACACGGGACCCCTGATTGGGATGAGATGAAATAAATTTTCTTATTGACATTCAGTTTTGAAGATGGGTTCAAATATATTGATGGAGCGCTTTAGGAGATTAAAGTAGAAATCTTCTGAACACCCATAGAACCTATCACATGAGTACAACCGGACTGGATTACGCAACTAATTCATGCTTTAGAATTTTACAATATCATGGATGAATATTAATATCCTTGAATGAGAGGGACAACGTGAACTTGGTGGACCTAATGTAGATATCCCCGATATTTCGCAACCGGTGCGCACAAAACAGGTAAACATTGGTTCAGAAGAAGAACCAAAATTTGTGAACATTGGCGACTACTGGGATGAAGATACAATGGACAAGTTAGTTGAATTATTACATGAATATCAGGATTTATTTCCAACAAAGTTCTCTGACTTGAAAGGGATAGTAGGATATTTGGGTATGATGAAGATCAATCTGAAACCTAATGTGAAGCTAGTTAAGGAATTGCAATATGACGAAATAAAGGTAACAACGTGCACTTTAGTCCCTGTGCAACGATTTACCCCGTTAAAAGAGGGGACAACCCTGCAAGGACAGATCAAGGAGTTGTGAAAGAAGATGCAGATTATCACTGCATGGATGCACCCGTGGGAAGAAGAGGTCGGGCAACTCTCACAGACTATGGAAGGTGCACTCAAGAGTATGCAGTAGATGTAGTGAACCATCGACCTAACAATTGAAGGGCCGACTATGAAAAAGTTGCTCGAAGAAGTTCGATAGGGAGTAGTACAATGTACGAAGGTGCTTCACCCAGTGAAGTCTTTGTTCACCAGCTTGAAAGCAAATATCCAGAGCATACTAGTGGATTGGCTCGATGACGATTCACATATTTGTGTTGGGGGCCTCTTGGGATGGGGTACCCTGGGTCAAGATTTGATAAAATATTGTAAAGTCTTCACATTTTGAGGAGCGAAGTGTGAGTAGCCCAGGTCACTAGGAGTCAAGGGAATTAGGAAGATCAAAGCCCCTTAGTTTTTATATTGTTTGAGATCTGCCCATGGTTTTCAAACGATGTTATTGTAATGGGAAAAATTATATAAAAGGGTGTCTTAGTGAGTCTAAGAAATCAATAATGAGTAGAACGTGATTTTGATATGTTTTAAGTTTGCATGATCTTTCTGTATTTTTGGCAAAGGGGAATGCTCTTGCAGCTGAGTGCACGAAGACCTTTGTAAGTCCACAGCTGAGTGCACGGGCCCCTATAGATGTGCGCATAGGATCTAGGAAGTTTGGGTAAGGAATATGTGAAGTAATACAGAATATTTGAAGCAATTATGTGTCTATTTTTATATACTTGTATGTTTTGTATATTTACACGCAATCGAACGAGATTTATCTGTATCTTGTCTTAAGTGCTCCACAAAGATTTGTATATATTGTTATATGTTATTTTATGCATGATTAGACATTTACGCGAAGTTTTTAGCTCTGTTTAACTGAAAATCACTTTAAGTTCGGGGATTTTATGAATAAGGGTTCACGAAGGTTAGATTAGGCCTGAAACTAAAGAAACTCCCCAACCCCACATCACATAGCCTTCTGCATGTAGAAGCCTAGTTCTAACATCTCCCAATACTGCCTTAGGTGTGACTGCAACCTGCACTAAGTGGGTTGTTGCCGAAAGAACTAGTAGTGTAGGTTTTTGTTGGTTAGCACAACTAACTCCGAACCTAGGTCTAAGTCCCCTCAAGCCAACAATCCTTATACCGAATAAAGATGCACCTTTCAGATTTACTATGCAACTTGTTTTTTTTCTCCTTTGGAACATGTATATATGCATCACAACCAAATACCCTTAGATGTGAAAGAGAGGGTTTCTTTCTAGTCCATACCTCATGTGGAGTCTTATCCTCCAACGTTGATGAAGGTGATCAGTTAACCACGTAACATGCAATCTCCACTGCCTCTGCCTAAAATTCTTATCCTAACCCGACACCACTGAGCATAATTATTGACTTTTCCATCAATTCCCTATTCATTCTTTTTTCAACTCCATTTTACTGAGGTGTGTAGGGAGTAGTCTTATGTTGTGCTATACCACACTTCCACTAGTACAAAATGGCTAATTAGTTACTTAAAAAAACAACTAAAATTTGCATATAAACGACTATTTTTCGGTCGGTGACCAATAGTAGCTAATTTACAGTATCTTATAACACGACCAATTTTTAGTTGTTTTTAGCTTAGTCATTAATTGGTTGTCTCAATTTTATTGTCTAGTAGTATATTTAGTCATTAATTTAGACATTGATTTGGTCATTAATTTAGTCATTGATTTTGTCATTTGTTTGGTCATTAATTTAGTCATTGATTTGGTCATTAATTTAATCATTGATTTGGTCATTAATTGCCACAATTAATGACCAAATATACAACAAAATATATTACTAAAATATCACTGTGAAAACCAATTAATGACCAAAGAAATGTGACCAAAATGTTGGTCGTGTTATAAGATACTGTAAATTAGCTACTAATAGTCATATATATGCAAATTTTAGTCATTGTTTGAAACCAATTAATGACCAAAGATATATGACTAAATTTTAGTCGTGTTATAAGATACTGTAAATTAGCTACTAATAGTCGTATATATGCAAAATTTAGTCGTCATTTGTAATCACAAATTTATCATTTGCATTAGTCATTTATATTTTTGAGTAGTATCATATTCATTATATAAATTAATACTTTAGTATTTTATATTCATTTCATTTATTTTCATTAAAAATCATTATAAGCAACTAATTTAGTTGTATATTCATTTTATGTGTTCATCATTTATAAACATAAACTACTAATTTAGTAGTTTTAAATTGATTTTATGTTTTCAATATTAATCAATATAAATTAATTAGTATGATTTTGCAACTAAATTTAAAAAAATGGCATACAATGTACATGTTCGTATAATATGAAAACACAAAGTTACATATGTTAATTACAATACTAAGTAATATCAAGTGTAACTATAAATAATTCCAACCACATGAATTATATTATAAAAAATGTCAAGTATTACAATATGAGTTTCCAACTTAATATTGGTTGGAGCACAATTTGCACATAAAATAGTGTTTCATCACTTCAAAGCATTATAATTGTGTTTCCAAGGCATTGTAGGTGAATTCACCAACTCTGAAGACTTGACCATTAGTCTTTATGTGTGTGTCTTATGCGGGATATTGGCTCTATGGGTACCAGTAGACCAGTTCTCTTCTCTTTCTCTTTAATTTTCATCTTGTCTCTCTAGTGTTATTGTTCTCCTCTTTCTTCAATTCATGCTTCTTACCCTCAACACTGAGTTCCTTTCCTAAAAAAGAAATACAATGCAAAGTATAAGGCATGGAAGTCGATGAACAATGGAATATAAACTAAAGTAGACTATAAAAGATTTATACGATATATACCTCAACATCAACAATATTGTTAATGTCATTTTTCCCCATAAAAGCAAGAAGCTCGAACAAGTTTTCTTTAGTTGGGAAATAGTGGCCACTATGTGGCCAGATGACCTATATAAACAAAGCAAATAAAACATCACCATATAATAAATTGTGTACCTACTATGTTCTCAGTGTACAACATTTGTTCATGAAATGTTATCTTCAACTGAAGTAATAAATGCAAATAGACGCACACATTTCTATCCCAATATTTTGAATTCCCATGTTTATGGTACATTGCAATTTTGATTTTATCCAACATATTCAAACACATCGGAGCTAGAAATTTATATTAAGAATGTCTCACGCTCCACTTTTGTAGTTGTATCGTTTCCTCTAGTTATCTTTAAGAAATAGTGACACTTCAATAATAAAATTGATCAGTAGAATCTAATGGGTGGAGCAAAGTATTGTTGATACAAGACTACAGCAAGAAACTAAAAAAAATAAGACAAGACTTTGTAAATTGCAATACTAACTAGGAATATAGCTTCAACATAGTAGTCTTCAATTGTCAGCATACTATTCCGGGGGAAAAGGAATCCAATTCCCAGAAGCCAACAAATTATGTATGCCCCTTGTTTTCCCTGTAATTAATTGAGCAAGATTAGCACATGCAATTTCCATTTAGAATCTCTAAAATGATTCTATAAATATTCAAAGCAAACTTAATGTTACTCATTCATTTTTCTCTAATGCGGACAAAACTAAATATGCTAACTTGTTTTTGAGCTGGAGAATTATGTAATTCATTGTGTCCAAAATCATTGCTTGTTGTCATGATTGTTTTTTTTAATGATCGGGAAATGGGCCTATATTTGATTAGAAAACAATTTTTTCATAATATATTCCATTTTTCTAATTCAAAGCTAAATTTCCTTCCAGTTTATGACGTTCAAACAAACCAAAATATTTTTCCTTTAACAAGTCACTCTTGTAATATATTACTAAACGAGCATCTACGTAATGAAGTTATTAGTGGTGGAATACTTATAAATAAAAAATACATGCAAGAAATAACACCATTATGTCCTAGGAATGCCAAGTCTTTATCCTCTTGGTTGGAAATATTACTTCATGAAAACAACATATTTGATAGAGAACTTTTCTGAAACTAACCAATGCCAGTGTATCCAACAACAATGACATTTCTATTGGCATGCCCTCAAAATGTGTGGAAGTATCAAACATGCGTACTGCACTTCCTTATACACACTCCTCTTTCTTCATGTTTCTTCATAGGGAGCCCTCAAGTTCGATACTCTTGAAAGTACTGCTACAAATGTTCTAGCTCTAAAGGAACTCAGATTTCAAATAGATGAATGTATTGTATCTTGGTTCTAAATGATAGACATAGTGATGGAAGCATCCACTAATCCTAAGCTCGATTATATGTCTCTATGAAATAGCATTAAGGAAAATGTTTCTATAAAGCTTTAGATCCAACTCAACATGGACAAAGAAACAAGGTTTGATGTAAAATCAGGCAAGACTTAAGAGTTAATTTAGGAAATTTGGTCAAAAGAAAATAACTTGGACAAAAATTTTATTTTTAAACTGTTAAGTTTTACCCGATTCTTGCCCAAGCCCAAGTCAGATCATGAGATATTTCTGCTCGATTCTAAGTTAGACCTTGAATTTTGTCCAAGTTAAGCTTCGACCATCTGATCTACTCGGATTTAGATCCCAGATGAGTCAGACTAGCCAAGTAAGCTCAGTTGAATCTGGTAACTACGGCTACAAGTGTCTTTACCAGTTAAGGTAACAATGGCCCAAACGTGATTTGAAAAATAAATACAATGTGAAGAATCATTTCTTATGATTTAGGATTGATACATTTCAGATGATGGAAATGTTATGTTGGCATGTATGAATAGGGTTGACAAGGATATGGTGAAATTTTCAAAGGCTGCAGGCTGTCAAAAATAATGGTATCGTAATTCAAGACCAGTTGGCTTCCTATGATCAATTTTGATTATACTTATAGGAACATTTATTGCAGATGTATTGGAAAAGGTATCAAAAGGTTTGCGTTAAGTCAATTTTTAGTTCAGATATTGTTAAAATTGGCAACTAGGGCCAAACTCCATGTGGGTGTTCTTATATATGGCAGCTGATATTTTTCTTGGATTCCTCTCGTCAAGAGGTGTAGAATTGATCTAAAGATCATCCAATTCCGACATGTATTCATGGAGATATGAATTTATTTATGTTATTTGACAATTTGTCAAGGTCGGCCAGCAACCAAATTACCCCAACTTGTCCTCAACGTTTTATTATAAATAGAAGAGGTCTTCAAGTCATCTCCAAAGATCTCGCTCCACTCATTTGGGTTTGGTGGCTACAGAGATCAAGAGGAAGAAGCCCTAGATGCAGTGAAGAAAGGGTCTTCTAAGAAAGCCCTAGACGTAGAACTAAAGAGCCCTAGCCGCAGTCTTATGGGGAGATATTTTTGTAGGTAAGACGAGATTTATACATTTTTAAGAGGGAGTTATATTCACAGCTCAAGGAGGAACTCCAATCATTGTTCTAAAAGGATATCTGACCATGCCCTAAATGCGGTCACAAAGTATGTATAGCCGTTATCTTGGAGGTGCCCTAATGTCCTAAACACAGTCCTTATTCTGCAGCAACAAGAGGCCTAATCAGCAGCCCTAATCTATTGTTAAGAGAGACCCATACGTATTCTTGTGAAGCTCCTATTTGCTATCATAAAAAGACCTTATATGCAGCTCTCTTAGCCACAGCTGGAGAGGCCCTAACCAACAGCATATGAAGGCCTAAAGCCACAGTTAGAGGAGCCCTTATCACAACATGTAAGGGACCCTTAGACACAACGGAAAAATTGAACCTAGCAGCAGCAAAAAGGAGTATCTCATCAGTGTGAAGGGTCACATTGTTGTAAGTGACAGCATGGTATAATGCAAGGTTGTTTGGGCATGTTAGTGTTGTTATTGAGCTCAATTTGAAGGGCAGAAGTATCCACAAAAAGAAGGAGCTAGGGACTACTTTTTAAGGGCTATTTGGATCACTATTTGAAGGGATCAAAGCTATAGTCCACTGCTGGGCTAGGCCGCAGGCCATAGCCAGCAGCTGGAGGCCTTTTAGTAGCTGCGTTCAGAAGGTAAGCAGCCCTATAAGGCAAAGTATCATTGGAGGATTGTATGAAGGCTAGCCATAGTAAAAAGATGAACTATGGGGTGTGTTTAGGGTGTTGCAACACTCAAAGCTTGTGCCCTAACAAGTGACCGGGTCTGCCATGAAATGCACCAATCCTTGCAGCATATGAAAGGTGCTAGATTAGCAGCCTTGTCATGATTAGTGAAGTAGCAAAGGAACTGCATATATTTAGTACTTGATATCAGAATTACAATGTCATTATGTCATTGTCATTGAGAAGATCTTTGATCTCCTATTTGGCAAGTCAAGTATTGACTTCAAATCATTGTACTCTATCTCTTTCTCTCTGCTGAACTATTGAAGAATATAAGAAGAATTGATCAAGGGTTTCCCCACATTGGGGTTTGTCCCTGGCTGGTGCCACACCTTGTGTCCTCTTGTCTTGGCTTGTCTTCTGTTGTTTATGTTTATGTTCTATCTACACTTTACTATCCCGCTGATTTGATTGCTAATTTGAATATTGTCATTAGGATAATATGAAAATTGAAGTAAATTGCTCTAAACATAGACCATACCAAAATTTAACAGATATCAACCCCAATGAACAATGTAATTTTAGGCATATAGTAAAATGAGTTTCCAGAATTAATATGCCAAATTTAAGTGGATTGATACTCACTTCCTTGAGATCTTATTGTCGACATAAAAGGACAAAGTATAAATGTGTACAAGACAAACTGATAATCTAATATGAAGCTTCCCATAAGTGTTGTTAATTGTCATTGGAATTATCTTATCATTGATTTAATTTTTACTTTGGAAAATTATGAACCTTATCTCAATGCCCATTCTGAGTCATCCAGAGTTAAGTACTTGATTGACTATCATGCCCAGAATCACTTGGATAGTTCACCAAATACTAGGGCTCAAGATTTGTGGTACTGTATGTAATTCCTAGTTTGCATGGAAGGAGATGGATTTTGTAGTTATGGGTAATGTTGTACATTATGCACGGTTGTCTACCCATATGCTAAATGTACTTCCGCAAGCTAAATGGTTTACACATTATGGGCAAGAACATACAAATCTATAGGACAATATTGCTCACAGGGAATGAAAATTGAATGTTCCCTTTAGTCTGGGCCACTAGATGTCAAATATTGACTTGACATATCAAAATTACCTCATGTAAGAAACTACATGGTCTTACCAAAATGACCTCATGTAAGCACCTGCATGGTCAATAATGACTTACACAGTTTATCACTCACGCTGGTGTTATGATGCTTGTTGCATGACTTATGTGATTTATTAGTCAAACTAGTGGCATGGTGCATGTTGCATGACTTGCATGGGTTTTGTTCCATGAAATGAAAGGCACTTGCTTCATGCAATAAATTTATCCCATGGTGTTTCGTATACATATGTCCTAGTACCCTTTTGCATAGGTCCTAACCTATGGTTTTGCTAAAATTACTACACAATTGTTGGTTTCTGATATACGTAAATATATTACAGGGGAGCTTACATCGATAGTTATTGGAAATCTATTTGGAACAACTGGAAACAACAATATTCAGTTATCTATAACAAAATTATGCTATTTAGACCAGAATTGTCACTTGTTTGCATTCCGAAAATGTGTTGAAGATTAAAATACATTGTCCTGAATAGATATTGAACTCATCAAAAGGTGTACCATTTTTCTAATACAAATCTTGGCATAAATCATGTTGAAAGACCTGTGGTAAATCTACATGCATACAAGCATCTTAGTTTAGAGCGTAAAAAGTCTTGTTGACTGCTCAATGACAAGTTATAAATATTGTTTATGTCCAGTTAAGGAAGCAAGCATCAATAGTAAGAATAAATATAGTGAAGACAAATCTAATCATGTAGGTTTATACTCTCTTTCAATTGAGTATATCTTTGCTTTACTATGTATTGTTATCACTTTAATCCTTGTGATTTCATGTTGCTGAAAGTATCAAAGAGAATGCATAGTGTGGAGTGCATGAATACAGGTAGAAGGAATCAACCTAGATACTGGTAGAAACGAAGGGGTGGAGAGGGAACATGCGGTAGTTTCCAATTTCTTATGGATAATGGATTGTGTTACATCTTTTGCAGCCAGTAGAGCACATTTGCAATGCCACAAATTCCACAAAGTCTTGTCATATAGAGTAATAGCTGCACAAATAAATTCAGACTCCGAACATATTTGACCCCTAAAGAACTTCCAAATTTCTAAAAATGGTTGGAGTTGTATTCAAGACAGATCTTTGAGCTTCCATGGGACAACTGTGCCTGTGGAGGTCTATCTCTGAGTATTAGTCACATATAATCACTATGTAATGGCCTATGTATATGACATCTCTCATCAAATTGTGTGTGATTTTAAGGTTGTAATGAATAACTTAAGTTGACATAGATGTTCTCCATGTTCAACATTTCACTTGTAAGTGATAGATGGATCGACTCTTGTACCAATTGTGCACACAAAATTTCTCTAAAGTAATAAGCAATTTAGTAGCAATTAGCAACATAGTTTATTAGCAATTAGCAATAAACTGACTATATTAAAAACTCGAAGAAACTAACAAAAAAAAAAAAAAAATTGGAGCAATCAATGAATCATCAAAAGATCAGTTCAGGATCTCAGCAAAGAAAAAAAATCAATTGAACAGTCCTTGGGAGGACACCAGGTAGAGTGTCTAGAAGTTTAGTCAGCACTTGCACAGAATAGAAGATATGAATTAGGTGTTAGCTTGTCTTTCAATAACCCAAGATCTCATGAAGGGAAGAAAAAGAAAAGAAATCAAAGACCAATTGATAATGAGCCTGAAGAATTAGTATTTTCAGAAAACCCCAAAGAGCATACAGAGATTCCAAAAAGGTTTCAAAGAAAATTCAAGGACTCAGAGAAAAGTGAGACAAATGAAATTCTTCTATCTTGGATAGAAGAATATCAGGATGACCCCTCTCTTTATATGAGGGCATTGTATTTGAGGCTGTGATATAGATGTGTATTCTCTGAGCGAGAAACAGAGAGGTGAGACTGTGAGAGAAAACAAAGGATATTACAGCGGATCTGCTGTAGGTTGTGTCTCTTTATTTTGCTGGATAATAGAAAGGAAGGACTGGCTGTTCTGGGTGAACGTAGCCCAAACTGGGTGAACCACGTAAATCTATGTCTCTCTTGTTTTATGCGTTTTCTGTGTTTATATTTCTGCAATATTTAATGTGTTCCATTGCTCCGTAATATATAATTTTCTAACAAGTTTAACTCGGTTTCATATCTATGCAATGAATTTTTGGCAGACTGTAGGGAAGCACAAGAAGAGGGGAAGACGTTCCACTATGCTTGGTTGATAATCCTCATCACGCTAATTTCATGGAAAGAACCAGAAGACTCACATTTTCCATTTGTCGAGGTGGATGTTTGTGGGGCAGTGAGGTATGCCTCCCTCTGGTTTACAAAGGAGTCGACGTGCGCAACAAAGAATATGACTTTCTTTGTGGTGATGGAAATGGATCTACACATGGTGGTGAATCAGCATCCAAGGTTTTCACCTAGTTTATATAAGCATTATTGTCACATTGTGGATTTCAAAGTAGACTTCCACAAATCCAATGTGAAGGAAATGAAGGACCCAACTAGGACATGGCACCTATTACCATATTTAGTAACCAAATATTATTTTCTCGCAGTAGTACAACAATGGCCAAAATAATGAATGACTCCACCTGGTGGAGCGGTTGGAATAGAGAAGGGTACCCCACAGGATGCAGGTACAAGTGGAAAGGATGCAGAGATAGAAATAGAGGAAATAGAGCAGGAGCATGAGGAATCCCTCAGTGATGCAGGAGTATCAGAGGAGTCACCTATTATTGTCAAAAGGAGAGACACAACAACTACAGCAGGAAAGAGGAAAAATCAGAAAGCAAATAAGTCCAAGGGCACAAAAGTGCTTGTCCTCATTGATGGGGACATCAATGAGATCAGAGAGAAGGTCTAGGAGATCACAGTAGAAACTTGGGACAGAATTAACGATCATTATAGAATGATATTATTTGAGGTACAACAGGGCATCATAGAGATGAAGGTGTTGCCGCAAATAGCAAAACAACTAGAACAAATCACTCAGCCATTACAAGTAGAGCTTAGAATAGAGACATAGTTCGGCGTTAGAATTTTGCAGGTGCCAACTGGGGCACTACAGTTCTACACACCAAAGGAAAAAGAATGAGCTAAAGCACGGAATACCTTCAAAATAAATAGTTTTGTGCTGCCCATTCAGGTTTTGCACCAATTTCATCAAATTTTAACAATCAAGTTGCAGCAACGGTTACAACGAACCTTTACGTTTACGATACAGGTGGCCAAGGAGAAAGCTGCACTGAAAAAGGAGCTAGAGTAGGTGGCTAAGAAAAGAGATGATGCATGTGAGAAACAATAGCAATTGGAAAAATCCATCAACGATAGTTGCAACATAGTCCCAGATGTGAAGGTCGGTGAGGAGGAACCACCATCAAAGAAGGTCACGAAGCTCGCCCTCGCGATCAAGGAATCAAAGAATACACTAGAAAAGATAAAATTTGAGTACGAAGGGTAGATATCAGAGCTACAAATAAGGTTGTAGCCAGCCATGCCACCATAAGTGCAGGAGCAGAGGCATAAAGACTTAAAGGCAGTAATGAAAGGCATCTCCGACACAGTGGTGGACTGTGGAAAATTATTGGATGACACGATGTTAGGTCCCTATAATACTAGTGATTCCCCCATTACTATTGTCATTTTATCCCTTATTATTATTGTTGTGCCCCTATTGTCCCCATATTGTTATTATTGTGCCCCATAGAAGCCCACTATTGTTATTTTTGTGCCCTTATATTATTATTGTTATGTCGGTTTTGATTATATTGTGACCCCTTATACTCCTATATAGAGAAAGGAGGTTTTTTCATTTGTCTCATCCAAGAATTGTACATTTGTGTAATGTAAAGGAGGTTTCCCCCTCGAAGAGGCTGATTTCTAAGACATTGATCTATCTTTTCTATCTCTTTATGAGTTGGTTTCATAACATTTGGTATCAAAGCTTTGGATTCTAGGGTTTCGCTGCTCCAAAGCAGGTCATTGTGGAATTTTCACTATAACTTGTTTTCTGAGACATTTCAGAAGCTAAAACAAAAACCCATTTGAACCAAATTCTCAGCGAGCCTCGCATCCAAATTTCATATCTTTTCTATCTATATTTTTGGAGATATGATCCAAGGAATTTAGGGTTTGTCCAGGTTCCCGAATTACATCCCAAACAGGTGACCTTGGGAAAATCGTCATAACATTATCTCTGAGTATCAGATTGAAATTTCGTAAGAAGTTGCAGAAAGAGGATGGACTTTGGTTTTCTATGCATCATGTTTAGAGACGAAGGTTGAAACAGTGACACATGGCACATCATACAAGTTCGCTCTACTAAAAAAGTGTATAATCGGGCCATCCTGGGAGATAGGGAATACCACTTTCTTGGGGAATCCAATTTCGATCAGACTTGTGATGTTGGAAATAGGACTCAGAGGGATACCACAGTTTGCAATTTCAGACCTTATAAATCTGAAATTCCAGAGATACATCAGATACAATTCTGAGCTCCTACAAAGTGAAAAAAAGATGCGTAGTTTTTTTAAAATTTTGCATAAGTTTGATTTGAAAAATTAGTTTGAACGAATTAAAAGGGCATAGTGAAGCATAATTATCATTAATTTATGCCCTAAAGAAAGAAAATGGAAACACCTAGTAAGCAACCTAAAAGCTCTAGCATGACTCATGAAGAAGAGGAAGAAATGCAACATGATATATCAAAATTACGAGACCAAGTGCAACAAAATTCACTCTAACAAAAAGTAACAAAAGCTAAGATGGATGGTTTAAAGAAAGAAGTGGAAGCTAAGATGGATGCCGTGGAAGCTAATATGGATGGTTTAAAAAAAAACATGGAAGCTAAGATGGATGGTTTAAATAAAGGCGTAGAAGCTAAGATAGATGGCGTGGAAGCTAAGATGGATGGTTTAAAGCAATGCGTGGAAGCTAAGATGGATGGTTTAGAAGAAAAAATTAAAGGCAACATGGAAGATTCGAAGACAGATTTGAAAACGTTTCTACAAGAAATGTTTACTAATGACGAAAAGGTAGTAAAGGAAACTCGTGATGAGAACAAAATAAATTTTAATCATGATTTCATAGACTCTAATGTTGGATCGAAGACCCACCATGTTCCAAAGATCGATATGAGGAAGTTTGATGGCAAGGATCCTGTAACATGGATACTACAGATGGAGCAATATTTTGATCTCCATAATATGTAAAACACATAAAAGGTAAGCATTGCAACTTTATATTTGGAACCAAATTAGTTTGTATGGTATTGATGGCTTTGCCCTCATAAACAAATTGTCACTTGGGAAATTTTTATGGATGAAATGATAGCACATTATGAGGATACAAAAACCAACACTTTTTTTAGCCAATTGATAAATCTCAAACAAAAGGGTTCAACGATGGAGCACATTGAGGACTTCCAAAAATTGAATATAAGGGTAAAAGATATTCCATAGGAGCATAGAATTGATGTGTTCATAGGGATTTTAAAGGATAACATCCAACATGAGGTTTGCCTTTGGGAACCGAATTCATTGTAGAAGGCATTCAAGTTGGAAATAAAAATGGAAAGAAAAATTATGGCAATAAGGAATCCTACCACTCATAATTATAAAGATGGAAGTGTTTTTTCCCATAGCCTTCCACAATCTACAAGGTTGACACCACAACAATTGGAAGAAAAAAGATAAAAAGGGCTTTGTCACAGTTGTGATAGCAATACACTAAAGGTCATAAGTGTGCTGAGAAGAAATTATTTTACATAGATTGTGAAGAGGAGGAAGAAAAGGAACAAGAAACATCAAAAGAATAGGATATACACCAGGAACAAACCCTAGAGAAAGAAGAAATGAATCCAACCATATCTTGTCATGCATTGGTCGGAATTACCACTCCTCAAACTATCAAGATAGAAGGACATATCAAGAAGAAAAAGTTAATAATGTTGATTGATTCGGTCAATACTCATAATCTTATTCATTGTAAGATAGCCAAGGAATCGAATTGCTTCCTATATCTAGCACCAGAGTGTCAAGTGATGGTTGCAAGTGGAGGAACCATAAATTTCTCTGGAAAGTGCCATAATATCAAGCTATCCATGGGAGAATATGTATTGAATAGCCCAATGCTTTTCATTCCAATGGGTGGTGCTGATGTTGTAATAGGAATCCAATGGCTACAATCCTTGGGTACAATAGCTTTTGATTTTCAAGAAATTTTCATGAAATTTTCTTCAGAAGGAAAGGAAGTTGAATTAAGGGATATCACAAGGAAACTAGGAAAGATAATCAGTTGTAATGAAATGAAAAAGCTTCTAAAGAAAGAACAACAAGGCGTAATTGCACAATTATGTTCGCTAGAGGTTCCCATATTGAAATCATCTATTTCTCCAGATCTCCAAAAATTCTTGGACAATCATTCCAAGGTATTTGAGACTCCTAAAGGCCTCCCACTTATTCATGATCATGATCATGCTATTCATTTGATTCCAGGAAGTGTTCCTCCAAACATCAAGCCTTACAGATATCCCTATGCCCAAAAGAGTAGTGAAATTGAACGTATGGTTGCAGAAATGCTAGAGGCTGGTATAATTCAACCTATTCAAAGTTCTTTCTCTGCTCCAATAGTATTGGTTCACAAGAGGGATGGATCATGGCGCATGTGTCCAGATTATAGGGAGCTCAACAAGCTCACGATTAAAGATAAAATTCCCATTCTTGTCATTGATGAATTATTGGATTAATTGCATGGATCAATTTACTTCACCAAGTTGGATCTTTGTTCAGGATATCATCAAATCAGAATGAAGACTGAATACATTCTAAAAACAAAATTTAGAACTCATGAGGATGATTATGAATTTTTGGTAATTCCTTTTGGCCTTACCAATGCACCTTCTACATTTCAAGGTTTGATGAATATCATTTTCAAACCCTTAGAAAATTTGTGCTAGTATTTTTTGACGATATACTAATATTAAGCAAGTCTTGGAAGGACCATGTTCAACATGTTGACAGGGTGCTCAAACTATTGGAGGAGAAACAATTATATGCAAAAAGCTCTAAATGTTTCTTTGGAGTACAAGACGTGGAATATCTCGGTCATATTGTATCTCATGAAGGTGTTAAGGTAGACCTTAGCAAAATTAAAACCATTAAGGAATGAAAAATCCCCACATCCTTAAAGCATCTGCGAAGATTTCTCGGGTTGACAAGGTATTATCACAAGTTTGTTAAGAATTATGGGAGAATAGCAGCACCTCTAACAACATTATTGAAGAAAGATGCATTTTCATGGACTCCAAAAGCAGCGAAGGCCTCTGAACATCTTAAAGAGGCAATGTGCCAAACACCGGTCTTAGCTACGTGGGACTTCACAAAAACCTTTATTGTGGAATGTGATGCCTCGGGAAATGGAATTTTTGTTGTTTTAATGCAAGAAAAAAGATCCATTTCTTTCAAAAGTCGTCCAATCAAAGGAAAGTATTTACACAAAGCTATTTATGAGAAGGAAATGTTGGAAATACTACATGAACTTAATAAATGGCGACCCTTCCTAATGGGAAGACACTTCAACGTAAAAACAGATCATGATAGTCTTAAGTACTTTTTAGAGCAAATATTATCTTCAGAAGAGTAGCAAAAATGGGTCACAAATATTTTGGGTTATGACTTTGAAATCATCTACAAAAAAGGGAAGCAAAATGTTGTGGTATATGCACTCTCAAGAAAGGACGAGGATGTGGAAGAATTTCTTTGTGCCATTTCTATTATCCAACCAGATTGGATAAATGAAGCAAGGGATGAATGGAAGAATAATGAAGAAGTGTGGGCACTCATTAAAAAGTTACAACAAGATCCCCGTACCTCTGATACATTTAGCTGGAAAATTATTTATTATGGTACAAAGATCGCTTATACCTACATAAGAATTCCCAAGTCAAACAAAATATTATTTTGGAATCACACACCTCTCCCTTGGGAGGGCACCCAGGATTTCTAAAAACTTACCACAGGGTTAAGAAGGAATTTTTTTTAGGATGGCCTTAAATTGGATATTCAAAAGTTTGTGGCGGAATGTTTGGTTTTACAACAAAATAAAGTTGAAACAATTAACAACCTAGGTATATTACAACCATTATCCATTCCAAGCCAACATTGGGAATAGGGTTCAATAGATTTAATCACAAGTTTAACCAAGTCCAAAGGAAAGAGTGTTATCATGGCGGTAGTTGACAGACTTACCAAGTATGCACACTTTTTTGCATTATCTCATCCTTTTAAAGTGAGTATAGTTTCTTTTGCATTTATGGAAACAATTCAAAAGCTACATGGAAACCCAAAGATTATTCTAGGGACAGAAATCCCATTTTCACTCGAAATTTTTGGACAAAATTATTTTCTTGTATTGGTACTCAGTTAGCACATAGCTCATCTTATCATCCTCAAACTGATGGGCAAACTGAGATAGTAAACAAATGTTTGGAAGGATATCTTCATTTCTTTGTATCTAATAAATAGACAAAATGGGTCAAATGGTTGCCTCTGGTTGAATGGTGGTATAACACTTCCTTCCATACTGCAGCAAAAATGACCCCATTTATGGCACTTTATGGATATCATCCACCGTCCATCACATCATATTTAAAGAGAAAATTCTAAGGTTCAAGCAGTGAAAAGATCACATCGAGCATCACAACAGTTCTCCACTCTTAAATGATAACCTCACTTTGTCGTAGAATTAGAATGAAACACAGGCTAATCAACATCGGCAGCGGGAATAAGTTTTGATGTAGGTGATTGGGTATTCCTATGGCTACAACCATATAAACAAATTTCCCTCAAGCAAGCTAAGAAGGATAATAAATTATCACCAAAGTATTATGGTCCATACAAGGTGTTACAAAAGACAAGTACTAGGACATACAAATTGGAGCTTCCTGCAACTTCCCGTGTGCACCCAGTTTTCCATTTTTCATGCTTAAAGAAGGTTATAGGTGACAAGCTCCCAATTCGAACAATATTGCCAGAAATTGATGAGGAAGGAAAAATCATATTGGAACCTGAAGTAGTCATAGAAACAAGAACTCGACAACTATGAATCGATCAATTTCAAAGTATCTCATCAAGTGGAAGGACTTACCCGCTGAAGATTCCACATGGGAGGATGAGAATTTTATACAGAAGCATCCAAAAATACTCAAGCATTGAGGACAACACTTTTTTGAAGGAGAGGGGCATGTTAGGTCCCTACAATACTAGTGATTCCCCAATTACTATTGTCATTGTAGCCCTTCTTTTTATTGTTGTGCCCCTATTGTCCCCATATTGTTATTATTGTGCCCCATAGAAGCCCACTATTGTTATTTTTGTGCCCTTATATTATTATTGTTATGTCAGCTTTGATTATATTGTGACCCCTTAGACTCCTATATATAGAAAGGAGGTTTTGTTGCTTATATCATCCAATAATTATTTATTTGTGTAATTTAAAGGAGGTTTACCCCTCGAAGAGGCTGATTTCTAAGACATTGATCTATCTTTTCTATCTTTTTGTGAGCTGGTTTCATAACAAACGATGCAGATTTTCACCTCACTACAGGAGGATCTAAACATCCAGAAGATCAAGGAGGAATTATTGGTGAAGCAGACGCAGCACGACAAGATCTTGGCAGCTGTAAAGACCCTACCAGTCTTGCAGAAGCTCGCCAGTATTATTGAAAGAAAGAACCTCCAAACGCAGATAGATGATCTTCAGAGGAAGGAGAAAATTTTGCAAGAAAGAACTCAATTGTGGCAAGATGAAGCCCTCAAACATTCTTAGGAAG
This sequence comes from Pinus taeda, assembly GCA_000404065.3. Classification (NCBI taxonomy): domain Eukaryota; kingdom Viridiplantae; phylum Streptophyta; class Pinopsida; order Pinales; family Pinaceae; genus Pinus; species Pinus taeda. The sequence goes on along the minus strand of APFE030732082.1, from coordinate 23,889 downwards.
TAGACGAAAGGCTCAAATACTTAAAGAAAATGGAGGCTGAAATATTGCATAACACTCCTGGCCCAACCATAGAGGCATTTCTTGAGGAGGCACGCCGAGAGGAGAAACAAATGGCAGAGACGGTCCAACAATATAATGCAGTCTACAACGGAATTGCAGCCAAAATCAAGGGAACTGTAGCTGAGTGACTCAGGACGAGTCACGGGTGATTGTTGGGGGCATGTTCGGCGCAGCCCAACTTGGTCCAAGTTTTGGTCAAAGACTTTTCATTTTAAGGAGCAGAGTGTGTGGAGCTGGCGAATTTTATTCATCATGTAGTGTTTAGGGGCTTGGTGGTGGGTCAAAAGTCCCTTATTTTGTAACGGGTTATGGGTATTAGGCCATTGTTTTGTCGGATCCATGATATGTGGACCGTGGTCTTGTAGTAAGGAAGCCTATATAAAGAAGACGTAATACTTTGTCAAAGATAAGTAAGAAACTCAGCATAGATGGTTTGTATTCTCTGTTTTGAGTCTGTATTTTTGGGGAAGGCTCCACAGCTGAGTGCATGGAGGCCTTGAAGAGTTTGCAACTGAGTGCACAGACCACCTGCAGTTGGGTGCGTAGGTCAGGGAAGTGTATGTATTGAAGATCCTTATTAATAAAGAAGATTTTTTGGCAAAGTATTCAGTATCTTTCTGTGTTCATTATCTATTGTTATACATATCGTTATGCATGCTTTTCACTGAATTATATGAAAAAATACATGTTATACTATTCCCCATTATGTTTCTGCATTAAGTACCAATCTGTGAAGTTAATCATCAGCACGAAGTTTTTCATGTAGGTGCATATGTCAATAAATAGAATACATAAGTGAATACACGGGTGCCACAACATGTATATCCCTTTGGTTGCAGAAACCTAGTTCTGTAACCTCCCATAACCGCATCAGGTGAGACTTCGATCTACTTGTAGGTCATTGCTGAAAGGGCCAGTGGTTGAGGGCTTTGTTGGTGCGGAGCGCAGTCTAAACCTAGGTCAAGTCCCTTTAAACCAACATCCTCGGTGAAGTTCCCCTTTGCATCCTTCTCTTTCCTTTTTCTATCTCTGTCTTCTCCCTTGTCTCATCTTCTTCATACTCCTGCTCCTATTCTTTCTCCTGTTAATCCTTATCTTTATCTTTTCCACTTGGTTCCCCATGCTTCGAAGTTTCTTCCTCTGTTTCACTATCTCCTGCATATTTCTCTATCAGAGTCATCCATTCTATGGGCCACTTTTGCATTAATGTCAGAAGGTCATCTTCAGTGACTAAGTATGGCAGAGGATGCCATGTCTTCATTGTATCGTTTTGAGCCTGTATGTAGATCCTATGAAAGCCTGATTTGAACTTCGCAACAAACTTATATTGCTGGTACAATCTTGGTGACAGTCTAGGGTAGTGATTTACATCATGTTCTCATGTACTCGTGATGGCTTCTTAGTAAACCATAGCAAGGCATACCGCGTGGGTTCACACACGTATGCTTCTACCGAAGGAAACTAGGTATCCTCCAGTTCCTTCCATGCCAACAAGGCTATGATCAAAAGAAACCATGCATAATGAATGGTCTTACCTTCCTCCTGAGATTCCTGACAATCTTCTAGTAATTATTTATATAGATATCCAGCCCAGTTGTACTCGACCCCATTGTTGCACTGTGCAGCTAAGGAAACAACTATTGCAGGGACTTCGTTGGCTTGGTGTTTTCGCATAATCTTCCCAGGTAAGATATGTGCAGCGAAGCGTACCCCTTGGTCACTGATGGAATTTATGTCATAACCTCACGTTTTCTTAACCATGCCGAACTTGTCCTTCATGCTCTGTGTTATCGCTTTTCCTAATCTTTACCCACAAATTCTTCGGCGGGGTCCCTTCATTGGTATGGAAACCTAGAAATATGTCATATCTGCATCTCGTCAATGCAGATTTTCTTTCCCATCCAAAGGCATCCTTTGTGCACCAACATGAGAAATTGTCTTGTGTAGGCTGTGTTATGTGTACTTCTGCCAAAGTGTGGCACGTTCAGCATGTTCAATAAACCTGATCATTACAACCATTGCACCCACTGATGTGGTTCCAATCTTGTTACTCCGCTTCCTAGGTAATGGACCTACTTCAGGTACCTTCTTGGTGTGAACTGTGGCTATTTTTTTCGATCTTTGAAGTTGTTATCCTCGAACTTCAACTGTGGGATTGTTCCAAGCAGTTCTCCTTCAAATGGTATCTTCTCTAGCAGAAATGGTGTAAATGCGCCACACTTCACATCCTTGGAGTCTCTCGCTGCTTTAGCATTGGGTTTCTTGGGTGGTAAATATGGTGGTAGTGGGGATGGAATTGTTGCGCTCTCTATCTTCACCTATATTTTTTTGCTTCTTCTTCCCTGTCTCTTACAAGTTGGGCTTCTGCATGTGGTTCAATAGGCTTCTTAGGCTTCTTATCTTGCTTCTTCTTTGTTCTCTGCTCCAGAATTGGTTTCTTCCTTGACGATCTTCGCTACGAGAGAGGCGATGTTGCAACTTTACCAGATGGTGTTGTAGCTTCCATAACTCTCTCTATACCCTTCTCTTCGAATATGCGGATTAGCTCTTCAGCATTCACGCAGTACTGTGACTTCTGTAATTTATCAATACTTAATGATTTTTGAGCTCTCAAATAGCATAATGCCAAAATCTTGGCAGGACGTTTCCTTTTATAGTTCTCATGGTGATCTGTATTTATGCAAGAATGCCACAAATTATAGATGTAACCATAAATACAAAGATGCATCAGAAATAATAGTTCATTTCATTAATATCAAATACTGAAATATGCCTACAAACTGAATGGAAATAAGACTAGCTCGAATGATGGTAGCTTATCTCTGAGAAGAGATGTGGTGGCTACATGCCTCTGAACTGAGTTACAATGAGGCTCAAGGGCCTTTTTATTATTGAACAATAAGAGAAAACCCTAACTCGAGGAGATGTAACACTAAGACTTTATGGGCCCCGTTGGGGTTAGTTGGGCAACCAACTTCTCGGGGTCGTAACTTGGTCATATTATCTTCGTTTGATGTGTATGACACCTCATTGGAAAGGTCTCTCTGAGAAATACAATTTCTGATGCAATTTGAATTTAAATTTCCAAAGGCACCTTGACAAACAAAAAACATCGTTTAGGGCCTCAAAACAACTCCAGAAGTTCAGGACCCAAAAAACCGCTAAAAATAGTAAATTGTGCTATGATTAAGGAAAATGAAAAACTGAAAGAGGCAATGGTGGGGTTCCAAGTGGAATAGGTGAGTGGCCACCAATATTCACCTGGATCATTCCTCCCCCCTTAGGAAGCAATGGTCCCCATTGCGTTGAGTTCCTCCATGAGATGGGGAAACTTCTGCTAAACTTGGTCCCTGGTGAGTTGTTCTGCAATCTCTGATGTGTCCAATATTGGTGGGATGCATGGTTGAAGGTGGTCCACATTGAAAAATGGGTGCAAGCCAAGGAATGGGGGAATTTTGTGCTCCAAAGCATTGTTGCCCATAGCTTTGGTAATGGTGTAAGGACCATATCATAGTGGTATGAGATTCCGATGTGCTCTTGTAAGGTGTTCTTTCTGAAAATGCAACCAGACTTTGTCGCCCACCTAAAACTTGTGTGACACTCAATGTTGATCATATCGCTGCTTGTACTTGGCATTTTCCATAATGGAGCGATGATATATCGGCCCGTTTGGTAGAGGTGCTCCAGGAGTCAGATCGAACGAATGCTTGACCTGACAGTGCAATGGTACTCCTATGGGTAAGGAGAAGATGTCCCTATATTCTTTCATGATCGTATCCACTTGCTTATGCTACGTGGAGGAACCCTTCACGGGGGCCATGGATGTGGCTACGATCTTCCCCTTACTTTGAGAGCGAACCAAAAAGAAAATAAATTTCCTAGTCTAGGAGATGACCTTACTACATTTCTTGGCAGAGATCAAAGAGGTGGCGATAGGTGGGGCTACCTCCAGTATCTTGTATAACATATTACCTAAGGAAATAATCACAGAGCGAGGTCTAAACTCATATACAACATGTCGCTTCCACAAGTATGGTTTTCCTAATAATACATCACAAACGTCAAGAAGAGCAACATCACACAATACCTCATATGTGAAGGGCTTGATGTTGTAGGGAAGGTGGCACTGCTGGCTGATTTAGAGATATCGTCCTTGGTGAATCCACCCAATGTTGTATGGTTGCGAGTGTGGTATGGTCAGTAGGCCCAGCCACTTCATGGCCTCTGGTGAAATGAGGTTCTTTTGGCTGCCACTATCGCCAATGAATTGCAACGGCGAACCCTTCACCCACATTTGTGAGTGGAAAAGGCGTTCCCCCTCCTTTAGATATTCAGGCTCATTCTTCCTGGATCTTGGTGGTGGCAATAGTGGCACTAGGCTCTGCATCAATAATCTACTTCCCCTTGTCATTCTTCTTGTCATGTTCTGACTCAGGGTCAGAACATGCATCTGATTCTCAAGCCTTCAACTTGGCCACCAACGACTACTTGGCCCGACACTCGTGTTGTGAATGGGGCTCTTATGGATCTCACACCACTTTCTTGTGTCCTTCTTTGACATCGTGGTGGTTCTCTCTTCTTGTAGCGTTGACGGGTTGTCTTGGGTCACCCTGCCTTTTCTTTGTCCTTTGTTCTTTGAATTCACAGATCCAAAGTCTCTCTTCTTTTGTTTAAACTTTTGCTCGATCTTGACAATGTATTTATACGTTGTGTCAAGCGAGGAGATGTCCAAGAACTCCATCTCATTCTGGATGTACCTGTGTAGGCAGCCACGGTATCTAAGTACCAAATGCTTCTCAGAATCCTTGATACCCAAATTTGTGCGAAGGGTATGAAAAATATTGGTAAACTCTGGCACATCTTTGTCCCTTCCCTGTTGCAACATGGTCCACTTTATGTATTTATCCTCATAGCTTCCGACAGGGTAGTACTTCTCCTTGATGGCATCCAGGAATGAATTTCAAGTGGGTGTCGCTGAAAACAATGAGGTCTTACTTTCATCCTTCTCCTCGCAGTAGGTTTCCCACCAATCCTTGATGTGGGGGGTGGATTTGAGAAGTGCAAAAGTGATATTTTCTCGGCTGGAAAAATTATGAATATAAAAATATCCTTCTATTATATTTAACCATTTATCTACAATGTTCGGATCTATCTGACCCTCAAATATGGGAATGTCAAAGTTAACTTGTACCTTAAAGGGTGTGGCACTTCCAGAGTAGCTGTTGGAAGTAGATGTGTCAAACCTGGGTAGCCGTTGAAGGATCTAAGAAAAGATTTCCATCATCGTGTTCCTTTGTCGCTCAAGGGCTTCTTCGAGTAATATTTTGATAGGATCTCCTACCCCCTCCTCTTTCTTTTCATCTACCATGGGATGTCGTCGGGATTTGCAAGGCTGGTCTTGCAAAGGTTCGACTAGTTCAAGCCCTTACTCCTTATATCCCAACCTCGTTGGGGACATGCAAGGAAAAACAGAGAAAGAGAAAATCACTCTGATACCACTGATCTGGATTTATGCAGGAATGCAACAAATTATAAATATAACCATAAATACAGAGATGCAGCAGAAATAACACTTCAGTTCATTAATATCAAATATTGAAATATGCTTATCTCTGAGAAGAGATGTGGCAACTACATGCCTTTGAACTGAGTTATAATGAGGCTCAAGGGCCCTTTTATTATTGAACAATAAGATAAAACCCTAACCCTAGGAGATGTAACACCAAAAGTTTATGGGCCCCGTTGGGGTTAGTTGGGAAATCCACTTCCTAGGGTTGTAACTTGGTCATATTATCTTCTTTTGACGTATATAATACCCTGTTGGAAAGATCTATCTGAGGAATACAGTTACTGATGCAATTTAGATAAAAATCGTCAAAGGCACCTTGCCAAAAAAACATCGATTAGGGCCTCAAAACAACTCCTAAAGTTTAGGGCCCAAAAACTGCTAAAAATAGTAAATTGTGCTACAATTAAGACAATTATAAAAAAGAAAGAGGCAGTGGTGGGGGTCCAAGTGGAATAGGCAGGTGGCCACCAACATCCACCTGGATCACCTGATCTTCTAACCTCATCATTATCCTAGATATTGCTTGTATTTTGTTTATTAACTACATACCTATCCCTAGATCCTTGCCAACCTGTCTCCATAAATGCAATTTTCCGCTCCTCCAATGGCCAGTTTCCTTTTAACAATCATGTTTCCAGTGAACTTTGATGCATCTTTCATTGTAGCAAATAATCCTTCTCATCGTGCGGTTCTTACGAGATGTGACATACTCCTGACTTTCGTGAAGTAACCTTCCTATGTCAAAGCTCTTTTTTGCAGCGTAGTTTATAGTCCAAAGCCCACTTTCAACTGGAGGTGACACTAAGACTTTCGTCCTTTCTTTTTAGAGTGAAGCTAGCATGGCAGGGTTATCCTTATACAGTTTCAACCTGTTGCCATTCACCTTCCCTGATACCAATTCTCCATTCAACTTTGCCAATTGAAGTGCGCCTCCATTTGTGATATGATTCATGATATAGGGGCCTAACCAATGCATCTTAAACTTTCCTGGGAACTGCATGAATTTACTATCATAGAGAAGGACAAGATCTCCTTCCTGGAATGTCTTTTGCTTGATATGTCGATTGTGCCAAGCTTTTCCTCTTCCTTTCTGCATCTATTGATGAAATCTTGCTACAAAATTGTCTTCCTCTAATGCGATCAACTACACCATTCTTTCCTCCATTATGCCAGGGTCAGCCATGTTCGTAAATATTGCAATCCTTAAGCTTGACACAATATACTCCATGGGAATCATAGCTTCTTGCCCATAAACCAACCTGAAAGGTGTCTGGCCTGCTAACTTCTTGCATGTGGTTCTATAAGCCCATAACACAAATGGAATTCTCATATTCCAGTCATCTTTGTTCACATTGCACACTTTGGTCAGTGAATTTTCCAAAATCTTGTTAAAATCTTCGATTGTGCCATTCTCCTAAGTTTGATATGGGGTACTCTTCTGATGATACACCTGGAATTCTTCATTCAATGCCTCAGTAGTCTTATTCAGGAAATGTGGTCCTTGATCACTCATTAAGACCTTTGGACACCAAAATCGAGACAAAATGTATTCAAAAATGAACTTTGCTACAGTTTCTATGCTACAATCCCTTATTGCTTGAGCCTCAACCCACCTTGTCAAGTAATCAGTTGATGTGATTATATACCTCGCACTAGTCTTTTTCCTAGGTGGGTTCATAGGTCCAACGAAATCAATGGCCTGTTTTTCGAAGGCCTGCAATGTCACATGTGGCACCAATGGCATTTCATCCCTCCTTGATGGCTTCCCAGTTCTTTGACATACATCACATGCTTGACAATACTCCTTTGCATCCTTGTGTAGTGTGGGCCACCATAATCCTACTCTTAAGACCTTTTGCATAGTAGCCTTCCCTACATAATGTCCACCAGCGATGCCTACATGAGCTTCTACCAAAATAGTCTGTCTTTCATGTTCAGGGACATACCTATGCAGTATTTCATCTGGTACCATCTTATACAAATGTCCTGCTATCAACAAAAATTTAGCTTCTTTTACCACCAACTCCTTCTATTGCATAGTGTATTCTGTAGGTGCCATTCCTGTAGCCAAAAATTGAATAATGTATGTGAAGTGATCATTTGCAATCTTGATTGGAAACAACTATGCGTCGAGAAGATTATCTTCAATGTTTGTTTGTTATCCCCCTATTTCCAACCTTGATAGATGGTCAGGCCCGACATTCAACCTTCCTGGCTTAACAACAACATCAAAATCTTACTCCTGAAATAACAACAGACATATATAAATATTCCCTTCTAGGACAGGCTTATTCACCAGATATTTCAATGCAGAACGATCTGTGAACATCTTAAAATGTGATCTCTACAAATAATGTCTTAATTTCTACAATGCATATACCATAGCCAAGCCATCTCTTTTTGTAGTAATGTAGTTATTCTCTGCTTTATACAACTTCCTTCTTGTAAAATCTATAGGTTGGTTGATTTCTCCTGCGCCAAGTTGTGCCAATACTACTCCCAAAGATATGTAAGATGCATCTACATGAACATCAAACTCCTTATTTCAGTATGGGAAAACTAAGATAGGTGCAACTACCATCCTTTCTTTTAATATATCGAATATTTTCTGGCATTCTATATTCCATTGAAAATTCAAATCTTTCTTCAACAGTTTCTCCATTGGCGCAGTTATTTTTGCATATCCCTTAATGAATTTTCTATAATATCTAGTGCGTCCCAATGTAGTGCACAACTATCTCACTTTTTTGGTGGAGGTGAGTTCACATTGACAGTTATCTTCACAGGATCCACCATCAAGCCCTTCTTGCACACAACATACCCCAATAATATGCCAAAAGGCACACAAAATATATGTTTCTTTAAGTCCAATGAGATATGGTACTACCTACATGTGTCCAACATAAGACTTAAGCTCGCAACATGCATTTTCAACAATCCAAAGACTATCCAATCATCAAAGTATACCTCAAGGAATTTGTGTATGTATTCCTTGAATACTACAACCACAACACTTGAAAATATGGCAGGGCTTTCTTCAACCCAAAAGGCACCACAGTATATTGATATGAGCCCCACTTTCTTGCAAATGTGGTCTTATGCCTATCTTCTGGTGCAATCCTAATCTAATGATAACCAAAAAATCCATCTTTGAATGAATAAGCCTCCTGTCCTCCTACATTATCCAACAATTCATCTATAAAGGGTGTAGGGAAGGGATCATGCACACATGCATTGTTTAATTTCCTTAGATCCATACAAATCTTGATTTCTCCATGAGTTTTCTTTTCTTGTACAACCATGGGACTTACCCATTCTGATTCTTCCACGGGTTCAATGACTCCTGCTACTATCATCTTATCCAACTCAACTTTTACTTTCTCCTTCTATTTTGGATTCAATCTGTAACGTCTTTGCCTTACTGGCTTCGCATTAGGCTTAAGAGGTATCTTCATAACTCCTAAATATCCTACTATACCCTTCATTTCTGAAGACTTAGTGGGAAACAACTCTTAATATTCATGAAGTAATTTTGTAACTTTACTAAATGTATCCTTGTCCCAATAATCTACAGTCATTGCGAACTTCGTTTCTTCTTCTGATATTATATTCACCTTCTTAGTCTTTACTAGCTTCGCTATATCTGTTATCTCTAGCTCAGGTCCAACGAGTGTCCTTATGATTTTTCTATGTCGATATGTGTGGATCTTCATCTTCTCCTGCAATAATGTTATAGCATTCCAATGCATGTTCTAGCTGCGTAGTGCAATCCTGTTGTTTCCATGTCAATAAGGTTGCATTCCCAAATATATTTTCTCTGACTATCTAAAGGGCCGAGTATATGCATGGGAAATCATCTTCAAAGCTGAATGTTAATATAAACCCTTCAACCAAATCTTCCCAATTAATAGTACCATGGCGCAATTCTATTTCTATGTATCAGTTCATAGGAATTATCTCTAATGTGTGGATAAACGCATGTACCCATTCTTGTTGTGGGATCTCCTCCCATACTGTAGTGCATCAGTGAATATTCTCCTTAGGGTTAGTTTTACCATCATATTTCACCTCTATTTTTGTATCTACTAGCCCAAACCTGACCCGCATTAATCTTCGACACTCCTGCGAATCTACTATATTTATTTTATGTGCACCCTACCATCTATGAGGTGTAGATCTCAGGGATACATCCAACACGAGAAAACTTTTCTCTTATAATATTTTTCTTTAATAATCATCAAGGAAAGTTTTCACATTACCTAAACCATCATAGTAAGGCAAGTTACATACCTCAAGAGTTATACAGTGAAGTGATTTAGTGATCCTTGCACATCACCTTCTAGACATTTCGTGTAGCCTATTCTACAAATTTTCCAATTTTGCTTCTAAATTTATTTTATGTGCACCCTACCATCTATGAGGTGTAGATCTCAGGGATACATCCAACACGAGAAAACTTTTCTCTTATAATATTTTTCTTTAATAATCATCAAGGAAAGTTTTCACATTACCTAAACCATCATAGTAAGGCAAGTTACATACCTCAAGAGTTATACAGTGAAGTGATTTAGTGATCCTTGCACATCACCTTCTAGACATTTCGTGTAGCCTATTCTACAAATTTTCCAATTCTGCTTCTAAATTTATTTTATGTGCACCCTACCATCTATGAGGTGTAGATCTCAGGGATACATCCAACACGAGAAAACTTTTCTCTTATAATATTTTTCTTTAATAATCATCAAGGAAAGTTTTCACATTACCTAAACCATCATAGTAAGGCAAGTTACATACCTCAAGAGTTATACAGTAAAGTGATTTAGTGATCCTTGCACATCACCTTCTAGACATTTCGTGTAGCCTATTCTACAAATTTTCCAATTCTGCTTCTAAATCTGAGGTACAATAACTGTCCTGCTCCTAGCTCAATTTTCCATCTACAGTGGGGTTAATCCATTCCTCTTCTTTGGTTGTTATCTGATAAATGTTGTCTATATATGTTGCACAATACTCATCTCTGACAGGCTCTGTATATCTCAACCCTTCTGATGGGTCCAATGGAACAATTACTCTCATGTTGTCCTTTTCAAATACCATTTACCTCTTATTTAAGTTGATTATAGCCAGATTATCAAATTCCCAATCCAGTCTAAGCAATGTTGGATAGGAGTTGTTGTCATCCATAATTTCTATCACTTCAAAATCTACAATAGTGCGTACTCCTTCAATGTCTATTTTAACACCTGATAACCTTTCCATAGGGAATATTTTATGTTGGTTGGCCATTCTCAACCGAATTGGTGACCATTGTAACTTTGGATTACCCATCAATTCATAGGTCTACTTCAGTAAAACATTGGCATCGGATCCTAAATCCAGAATAACCTGATCCATGTCGTACTCTCCCATCTATGTAATGAGCCTCATTTATTTTCCAGACCTCCTCTTATGTCGATGTAAATTTTTAACTACACGCGTGTCGATTCGCGGTACTTCTTTAAAAGCACAAGAATCTATCAATTCCTGCAACCCTTCTATAACTTTCTAGTTTCTTAACAGCTTCATGCATGTTTGTAGGAAATACTTTAAAATACCTTGATCCAAATCTTGTGTCGTAGCTGATATTATGTTGTAGTTATTCTTCTGCATTAGTTTTGGCTGCGCGCTAGAGGGCAAAGCCCCAACATCTATAAAGCTTCACTTGGCTTCCATAAACACTTATCTTTCCTTATGAACATCAAAGGCACGAGCTTTCTCCACAATATTTCTTACCCATGTGGCTTCAGTTTCCTTCTTTCCATCTGCTTTATCATTTCTAGTCGTAGCTCCACTCCTTGTTACAATATTAATGCGAGGTTCATTGGTCCTTGGTTCCGCAATCACCATCTGAATGTTCTATGCCGGCTATTGATTTTTCTTTTCTTGGATTTTTTCCATAAGTATCGGACACTCCTCAATTACATGATCAAATGATTTGAAATACTTACAAGTCATAGTAGGATTCTGGAAATCTCTTGCAAAGTGACCTGCCTGGATGCAATTGTAACAAATAATCTGTCCACGACCTGGACCAACTCCTCCACCTTGAGCTCTTCCTTGATAGTTGTCTCAACCACCGTGTTGTCCACTTCCTTCCTGTCCATGTTCTTCAACTTGCATTTTATATGTGTCAACACCACGATCCATCATTAATTCATAAGCTCGACAATTATTCTCATCATGTCCCACTAATTTACAAAACTTGCAATATAAATTCTTTGAAGTTTGCACATATTTTTGCAACAAATAACAATATTTTGCACAATGTCCACCTCTATTTCTGCATATCTCGCACCACAAGATGGATTCGGCATTCAAAGGGTTCGGAGCTCCACTAGCCATGTAATTTTGGAAGAGTGGGCAATGATCTTTAGAGTGGCCTTCTGATTTTCACTTTGTACACCACACTTATTCGCGAACTTCCTTACTTTTCTTCATATCTTGTAACTGCAGAGTCAAATTTTCCAGCTGAATATGAATTTGCTACATAAATACATTGGTATCTCGTATTGGCGAAGCTTCCAATTTCATTGCAAATTCTAGAGCTTCAGTTTGAGTTTCTATCTTCTGTTGTGTAAAAGGAAATATGATATGTGGTAGCAACACAACTATGAACCATTCCTTATGCTGTTGCGGAGCTATGTCTAAGCTCACCTAATCCAATAATACTTTGAATCTATGATCAAATTCCCAAACAGACTCAGTAGGCCTTTGTTTGATCTCCTTTAACTCAGTGATACACTATGATTCAGAATTCAGCTTCTTAAATTCTTTTACCAATGTTGTTTTAATATTTGCGAATGATCCGATCTGATTTCTCGAATACTTCATGTACCAATTCAATGCTTGATCTCATAATTTCGTGAGGAGCTCCACCTTCTTTATATCTTCATCACGGACCTGTTTCGGTATCCATACTGCTTCGCATAAAAACCAGAATTTCTTTGGATCCCCTGATCTATTTCCTTTAAACACAGGTAGCTTAATATCATTGGCCATATCCCTTCTC
>APFE030732079.1:266489-305225 GCA_000404065.3 Pinus taeda | reverse complement strand
GCAAAGATTGTTATGCGTTGAAGTAGAAGCCATACATAGCGATTCATATCGGGAGTGGCTTACGATTCAAATGGTATTTTTATCCTTTGTTTGGATTCATTATGTGTATATGATTTCACTGTGTAATTATTCTTGCTATCATTAACTGTATGCATGCGTAATAATAGGAAATCTTGTCCATACCACTATTGGATGTTGAGATGATATGCCTTATTTTTTAATCATGTATGCATTGATGGTATGAACCTTTAAAGTCTAGTAGCATCGCTTTAATCGCTCTGTCTAACTATTTAGGTACAGCAATCTTGAATGATTTAATATCTGTGTTTTGAGAATGCAGTCATCTATATAATTGTATTTTAAGATATAGAACATCAAAAGCTACGCTTTAGAAGTTCAAATAGATTCCCGGGATAGTTTTATTTACTTACATTTCTGTCAATAGTTTTAGTCATTCACCTATCGCTACTGCTATCCACAAAGTATTCAGCCATCCCATTTATCTATTTCTGGGAAACTGGTCCCATTATCCCCAGTCGGAGCCACTACCCCAAACGGAAAAGGAGTTGCACTAAGGTCCGGACCGGGTGGTTTCCCCCAATGTTGGTGCAACGATTTTCGATGCCTCAACAGTTGTATGGATGAAGTAGGGTGAATTTCATCGATGACATCAAGTCCCCATTGCTGAAATGGTGACTCAACCATTATGGATTTTAGGGGCAGCAGGAGCAATTTCTTCCTTCCTTCGAAGATCTAACATTCATGACAATTACTAACCTTCATATATACATCAGTAAAAAAATTCAGCCAATAAAACCCAGCCCTTAGAATCTTGTTTACAATGGTCTTCCAAAACAAATGTTCACCACAGTCCCCTTTATGAAACTCCTTTATGGTCTTTTGTGCTTCATCTTCTAGCAAAAAATTCAGCAACATACCACTGGGATGTTTCCAATACAAAAATTGATCTATGATGCAAAATTTGACCTCTTTCAACTTAAGGAATCAGACTTTGGTTTTCGTCAAACCTATAGGTGCTTGCAAGTCCTACAACACATACAAAATGCCAGCATATCAAGGAGCAACAACAAATTTCTATGATACCCACTGAACTGACCTTGAATCATCCTCCTCTAACAAGGTAGATAAGAAATTGATTTCAAGTGCATCCATATTTTATTCTGCCATCATCCTTTCCATTCCTTTCCTTTTAATCAACTTTGTGGGTTTAATATCTATGTCATACTCAATTAATGAATCGATCCACTTACCTCTCCTACCTTCCGGATCATTTTGGGTAAGAATATCCTTCACAACAGAACTTGGCACATAAGCAATAATGTTTGAATGCAGAATGTACACCTAGAAATCATTTAAAGATTTCACCAAAGCAAAGGCCTATTTTTCCATAATGTTGTATTTCAGGGCAGCATCTTTGAGAGTCCTGTTGAAAAATGTTATTGGCTTCTCTACACCTTGTTGGTTCTTCTACATCAAGGCAGGTGTTATACTATGCTTTGAAGCAAATCAAAAAATGATAAAATATTGGCTGTAATCCAGACTAATAAGTATAAGGACACGAGAAAAGGGATGTTTTACCTCATTGAAATATTTTTAGGTTTCTTCATTCCATTTTACCTTTCTTTCCTTTTTCAGCGTGTTTGTAATTTCCCTTTTATTTATGCCAAGTTGGGGATGAATCTCCTTAAAAAGTTTATCCTGCCCATAAACGATTGAATTTCCTTCTTTCTTCTGAGGATGTCCATCTTATGAATTTCCTCTATTCTGCTAGGATCTATTCTAATGCCATCTTTATAAATCATATGTCCTAACAATTTGCCTTATTCCAACACAAACAAAGCATCTGACTGTGAATAGACAGTGATGTCATCAGGATATATCACTAAAAATTTGTACTTCTCATCTAGAAAATCTATATCCATAGCTCGCTTAAATTTTGTTCCTGCATTCATCAGAGTGAAAGGCATTTTAGCATATTTGAAGGTACCCCACAGTGTAGTAAATGAAGTCTTGTCTTGATCCTCTGGATGATCAAGAATCTGGTTGTATCCCGAAAAACTATCTAGCAGTGACATCCTTCTTGCACCCACCACCTTTTGAAGAATATGATCCATTTTGGGCAAGGCATAGTTGTCTTTAAGAGATACCCTGTTCAAATTTCTAAAATTTACACACAATCTAATTTCTCCCATCTTCTTCGTAGCTAGTACTAAGTTAGACAACCATTTAGAAAATCTGAGAGGTACTATGGTTCCAACATCAAACAAATTTTTTACCCATTTTTCGATCAAAGGCATCAAAACGAGATTTTCCTCCGCAACTTTTTCTTGAATGGCTTTTGGTCCTCTTTGATTGGTATTGTGTGTTGGATGATACTCTTGTCATAGAACTTCAAATCCTCGTATCCCCAGGCAAAAACATCAAAAAATTCTTTCAAAAAATCTAAATACTTCTACTTCATTTCTGGACTTAGAGTTTTGGACAATTTGACCCTCTTGGGCTTTTCTTTTGTACCTATGTTACATTCCTCTACTCTGGTCTCAGTAGGCATCAACTTTGGCCTTTTAGCTACATCATTTTGGTCAAAAATTTCTTCCAGTGGTACCATCCCTCTCAGAATGACATTATCTTTTAATTACAACACCTTCAATTCAATCCCATGCATGTCTAACTCTTTTTTTATCTGATTTATAAAATTCTCCTTATGATATTCTTCCCACCTGTAGTCATTATCAAACCGCATCTTGGAAAATTCTTCCTTCATCAACAAAAAAATTTCTAGTTATTTATCATTCTCGAAAACCTACCATAACTTCATATTATCTGGGACAACGGGCCTATATTTGACTTCAACTTTGTATTTTCCTTTAGTTTTACTAGGAATTTCAAAATCACAAGCTAATGTAGCTAAGGCATTTGCAACAACATTTTGTTTTCTAGGAATAATTGAAAAATTATACTCAGAAAAATTTTGCAAACAATCTAGGACAACATTCCAGTAAGCATGCATTCTTGGATGTTTTGTTTAATACTCACCTTTAATCTTCTTTATAACTAATTCTGAATCTCCATAGATAGTTATCCTTCTAGCTCCTGACTTCTTCAAGACCTACAAACCCAAGAGGAGTGCCTCATACTCCACTACATTATGTGTGCTATCAAAATCTAGTTTGTAGGAACACATTTTGGTCTTTCCAACTATGGGGTTGACTATCCATACACCTACACCGACACCTTATTTACTTGTTTCACCATCAACATGCATGATCCAAAGGTGTTGTTTTTCCCCTTCTTCTTCACTCATCTTGGAATTCAAATCTTC
Source organism: Pinus taeda (assembly GCA_000404065.3). Taxonomy (NCBI): domain Eukaryota; kingdom Viridiplantae; phylum Streptophyta; class Pinopsida; order Pinales; family Pinaceae; genus Pinus; species Pinus taeda. The sequence continues at coordinate 301,882 of APFE030732079.1, read as the reverse complement.
ATATTTATTATCAACTATTTTGTTATCCGGTCCTTTATCTTCCTTGTTGTCCTATTTTGTGTTTTCCTCTCCTTTTAATTTTGTTATAATTACTAAACTTGATTTCTCTTCTTCAGGACAGCCAGCATTAAAAATAACAAAAGATTCTAAATTGGAGTGAACTGTATACACAGGATGATTGTTGGGCTTTTCTTTGTTGTTGATCATGTATTTCATTAATGGCTCTCGATACAGTCTCCTAGTTTGGCCACCAAAAACTGAAATAGTGATGTAAGACATGTTTTTCTACACAACCCCTTGCAATTTTGTTATCCGTGACCTGGATAAGAGCATGCCAAATGTAGGAGGTATGTTTGATATGACAATATCCATCACCATTCTTTTGGAGGGAATTTGAGTGAGGGAAACTCTTAGACCCTTTATCAACCCCAAACACTTCACCTTGCTAGAATCGAAAGAATACAGATCTTTGTATGGTCTAGTCACATCCAGTCCAAGCCTTTCCATAGTTACCTTCAACATAGGGTTATGGGTAGCCCTGAAATCTAGAAAGGCATTGTGAAATTTTTTATCATGCACATTTAAACTCACATAGAAAGGAGGCACTTCACCATCCTGACCCTTGTCATCAATTTTTGGCCCGAATATGATAGTAGGAATATCGTCTATGACATTGACAGTATCCAAGTCTTGTCGATCCTTAAAGCATTTAATATTTTAACCCTATACTGATCATTTTTCAGCACCTCACCTAGAGGAATAGAAATTTTAATCTTATCAAGTTTAGTCTCAAAATTGAGAGGATTATGGGTCCTATCTTGATCCAAAATGGATTTTGGATAGACTCCTAAGTCTAAGTGTTCCTCACAGAGGAAAATGAAAGTCCAAGGAAGTTCTTGGACATAGCCCCATTGCAGAGATCTTTTCATTTTGAATCTACTGCAATTTGAATGGGAAAAAATGGACTTAGGATGCAAAAGTTATCGCTCAAAGAAGATGCCCTTTGTTCCTTAGAAAAAGAGGCAAAATCCCCTAAAAATGGAAAAAAAAAACCCTTATAAAGGGAAATCGCATCAGAGGAGGGTCAAAGAGGAAGACTTAAGTGGAAAGGGGAGAAACCCCTGATTGTCGATCTCCGATATATCGGGTCGGAGATAGGCATGTGTGCGATGGCAAGACCCCGGGCTATGCGATATGCCGATTGCTGATGATCGGATCGGCAAATCAATATCGGTAATGGCAGGAGGCAAAGGTTAGACCTCGGGCCTACACGACTTGTGATAGTGATACATCGTATCACAACATTGCATCACAGTGACATAAAGGGGCAATAATATGCCAGACCTGACGGATTTATCAACGTGGATTTATAACATTTCAGTTCCACCATAAAGGGACTTTTGCGTGTATTAACGCATTTCGGTGTAAAAACCGAAATACAAAGGAAAAAGTCCCCGAAGCAATACAGCTGGACCCAAAGGGGAAATAAAGGTGCGATTAATGTTATTTGAGTTCCGTAAAGGCGGATTTCAGGTGGGCCTCAAGCGGTAAATGGTTTTGGGTTGGCTCCTCCCGATCCCATACAATGAACAACTCATGGCTTGCCGGAGGAACAGGGAAACCGCCTTTTCGGGCGAGTAACCTCCGTATCCTTAAGCCGCTCGAAATTAAATGAGGACAGTTGGGTCGGAGATTCCGTAGATCGACGATGGAGCTATGAAAGCGGCCCAAGGTGGACCTGATGTGTTTATAGGGTGGATGTGATAATATTTGAAGTCCGATAAAAAAAATATTTTAACGGGTTTTTCATCGTTTTCCCATGTATTTGGGATTTCAACCAATACACTAATACAATGCGATATAATGCCTAATGTCAGACCCGAGAGGGATTTTAGGGGCAATTGAAGGGAATTTCATGTCCAGATTTCACATCCGACAGTGTATTTTCCAGAAATCTCCGTGTAATGAAATTTTTTCTAGTTTTTGGGTTTTTGCCTATGCAATGGCCCTGATTCCTTCTATAACTCCTCCTAATCATCATTCCAAGCTACAAGCAGGCATTTTGGAAGACGATGAGGCATTCGAAAGCCACAGAGCCGTAGAGCCAAATGGCCAGTCAAAGAGACAACACAGAGAAGCCAGAGAGCCGCAGGGGAATGATTGAATACAGGGAAATGGATGGGGAAGCCGAAAAGCTGGGAAAATTCCTCAAAGGAGCCTAGAGAGCTCAATTGAGGAGCAAGCTAAATGCTGAAAGTAGTTGCAGAGCCGACAAAGCAGAGAGAGTGAAAAGCTACTGCGGAGAGTAGCTGAGGGAGCCTTTGGGGTCACTTAAAGTTCAAGAGAAAAGCCAGAGAGCTGAAGGTTGCAGAGGGCCAAGAAACCAGAGCTGAAGAGCCAGAGCCAAAGCTAGAGCTGAAGAGCTAGAGCTAGAACCAAGAGCCAGAGCTAGAACCGAAGAGCTAGAGGGAGAGCTGAGAGGCATAAAGATGAGAGCTTCAATAGCCAGGGATAAAATGGTGTCTAAACCAATCGTTTCTATGTAAAATAGTGGAGTTGAGCCAAGAGATTGTAAAAAGGATTTTGCCATAATCCCGGAGAGCCTAGTTGAGTTGACTAGAGCTCACGGAGATGTAGCCCAAGAGTTTTGGGTGAACTCCTAAATAAATTGATGTTCTGTGTGTTTTGTGTTCTTGCTGCATTATTTGTTGTTATATATATGTTGTATTAGCATAACAAAAGAATATTAAAAGCACATGAATAGTTCTAAACAGAAATAAGCATACACCTTTATTTTCAAGCATATTATCAATTCCGCATTGGTTAATCATAAAGACTTGGGAACATTTAAGCTTTCGAAGTGGGAGAGGTCCTTGTAAGTTAGGCAAGGAGCCTACGTGCCCCATTTTTATATTAGGTGGTATCAGAGCCTGAGTTTGATTAATCACACCTTCAAAGAAGGTTATATCAGCATGCTTGATTGACAGAGCAAAGATTGCTTGTTTGAAAGATGTTTAAACAGTCAGAGCTTGATTGTATGCTTGTTTTGCAGACTGACTATTGTTTGAGTTTGCAGAGGTGAAGGGAAAGCTATTGATAGCTCAATCTAGGAAGGACAAGAAGAAAGGATAAGTCATTAGCATAATGACAACCTCCACAAGTGAGTCCTCGAATTCTTCTTTCTTCATCACAAGACTCTTTGATGAAGGCATGAAGCAATATTTGTCCACCATGATGGATATGGTGAGACAAATGTATGAGGATGGAAGGAAGAGAAGCATACTTAGAGATCAGTTGAATTCTATGAAGGAAGAGAAGCAGTTTCTTTCTGACAGATTGAAGGAAATGGAGAGGTAACTTCATATTGCCAATATGAACCTGAAAAGGATGCATGAGTTGGAGACCTAGATCTTTGTTGCCCAAGAAGCCTTAATCAAGTATCATCTTGAAGAAGAGGTAAACCGTTCCAGTTTTTCTTCAAATTCCTCTAAGGATGCTTATATTGGTTCTTTTGAAAAACATACCAAAGGCATAGGTTCCAAGTTAATGTCCAAGATGCGCTATGAAGGAAAAGGCTTGGGAAAGGATGCATAAGGTATTGTTGAACCAATAATAGTTGAGAAAAGGCCTAAGTATTTGGGTCTTGTCTATGGACAGCCTTGTGGAAAGTGTTCCAAAGCTACCATGAAGGCTAGAAACAACTCCAAGAAGGGGTTGCAATGCAGAGTGTGAAGATTGTATTAAGGAGGAATGCAATGGCTTGAAACATCATCTATAGGATGCAGGTGTTCAGAAGCAGACACTTGAACCAAAGAGTTGTGGAAACTCTGACAACCTTGAAGAGATTGATGATGTTCCAAAGGGAGCCACTTCTTCATTTGCTTCACCTCCTCATGAATGCAATAAAGGTGAAAGAGGCAGGTATAAATCTAGTTCTAAACATTTTCCTTTTGATTGTGCAAAGCATGATAAATTTCCAGATAGAGATGGGAAAAGAATTGCTTGTTCCTTTTGTGGTTTTGATAACCATAATGTTTCTAGATGTTGGAAGAGAATTACCACATACAGGAAGCTTTTGAAGGAAAAGAAGCAAGGAGCCAAAGGTCCGTTGGACAAGGCAAATCATGTTGTCAAGAGGATGCACATGGAGTGCACTTACTGCCATAAATAAGGACATCTTGCTGCAAAATGTCAGACTTTGAATCCAGCAATGCTTCCACAAAAGCTGAAGAGAGTGGAAAGAGAAGATGGCAGAAATGGAAGTGAAGATTCCATGAATGATGTGTCTCAGGATGATTCACATGATGATGCCGATGTGCAGACAAAGGTAGTACCTTTTAAAAGGATTGGTAAGAAACGGTTAGAGTTCTTATCCAATTAAGATTGCATGTCTATTGATGCATCTACATTATATTTCATTTTAGCTTCGAAAGTACAGTGTGCTTAAGTGAAGTTGAAGTATGAAATGCATGCATGAGCAAGAGATGCATGAACATAGGGATGTTGATGATTTCCTTGTTTTTGAACATGTATGTGTAATTAACTTGCAGGGTTGATTGCTTTGACATACATGTGATGCCATGTTGACTCGGGAGAAGTTAAATTGATCTCCAAATGGAGATAATGATGAAGTGTTTCATCTTTTGAAAAAGACTCTGAATGGTCTTTTTCTACATGCTTGACTTGGAGATTCATTTGTTTAAAGGCATGCTTTGTGGGCTTGTTATCTAGTCCATCATTTGTATGCAGATGTAAGACATGGAGGTGTTCACCAGAGGTGAAATCTGTTTCTTTTTTTGAAGCCACCTTAGATTAATGATCAAGGTAAAGAAGTTCAAACCACCCTCTATGACCATTTCAGCAGAAGTTCTGCAGGAAGGCAATTCTTCCCAGAAGACCAGCCCATCCAGGAAGGGAAGTGGTCAGAGACTTTGGTTCAGAGGCACTATGCAAGGCAAGTGTGTGGAGGCTGAAAGAAGAGGGTGTTGTTACTCTCAAGTACTATTCAGATCAGTATATCAGTCTTTTGGAGACCAAAAGTTCTTTTAGTGGGAAGGCATGATCCAAAATGGATTTTGGATAGAATCCTAAGTCTAAGTGTTCCTCACAGAGGAAAATGAAAGTCCAAGGAAGTTCCTGGACATAGCCCCATTGTAGAGATCTTTTCATTCTGAATCTAATGCAACTTAAATGGACAAAAATGGACTTAGGATGCAAAAGTTATCGCTCAAAGAAGATGTCGTTTATTCCTTATGAAAAGGGGAAAAATCCCCTAAAAATGGAAAAAAAACCCTTATAAAGGGAAATTGCATTGGAGAAGGGTCAAAGAGGCAGACTTAAGAGGAAAGGGAAGAAACCCCCGATTGCCGATCTCCGATATATCGGGTCGGAGATAGGCTTGTGTGTGATGGCGGGACCTTAGGCTATGCAATATGCTGATTACCGATGATCGGATCGGCAAATCGGTATCAACGATGGCAGGAGGTAAAGGTCAGACCCTGGGCCTACGCTCTAGCTCCAGAGTGAGATCCAAGAGCCAGAAAGCTAAGAGCTTCAATATCCAGGGATAAAATGGTGTCTAAACCCATCGTCTCTATGTAAAACAGTGGAGTTGAGCCAAGAACTTGTAAAAGGGATTTTGCCATAATCCCAGAGCCAGAGCCAGAGCCGAAGAGCCAGAGCCAGAGCCGAAGAGCCAGAGCCAGAGCCAGAGCCAGAGCCAGAGCCGAAGAGCCAGAGCCAGAGCGAGATCCAAGAGCCAGAAAGTTGAGAGCTTCAATAGCCAGGGATAAAATGGTGTCTAAACCCATCATCTCTATGTAAAACAGTGGAGTTGAGCCAAGAACTTGTAAAAGGGATTTTTCCATAATCCCAGAGAGCCTAGCTGAGTTGACTAGAGCTCACGGAGACGTAGCCCAAGAGTTTTGGGTGAACTCCTAATTAAATTGTTGTTCTATGTGTTTTTTGTTCTTGTTGCATTGTTTACTATTATATATATGTTGTATCAACATAACAACAGAATATTAAAAGCACATGAACAATTCTGAAACAAACATAAGCATACACATTTATTTTCAAGCATATTATCAATTTCACATTGGTTAACCATAAAATACCTGGGAACATTTAAGCTTTGGAAGTGTGCGAGGTCCTTGTAAGTTAGACAAGGAGCCTAAGTGCCCCATTTTTAGATCATATCTGCCTCCTTAGGGACTAAATCTTTATTGTCTACGTTATCTTTAGTAGAATATTTATTATTATTATTATTATTATTTTTTATTTTTTTTAATTTATTTATTTAATTTATTTTTATTTTTTTTCCTTTTTCTGACCACTGCTACTTGGCAGATCTTTCTTTTCACTATTAACTGTTAAATCCTTCTTTCTTGAATTTTTTCCAACATTTCTGCTCAAATTATACTTTCTTTGAACCTACATGATGGCATTTTGATAGCCCTTTTTATATTGTTCGGATTCATCCATCATGATATCATCTTGAGACTGAGAAAACAACAATTCTTCCTCTTTTGTAAAAAAAAAAAATCAAATTGTTCTTGCTCTTTGTCTTCTTTGGTCAAACATATAGTTTGTTTCTTATCACCAAAAAAATGAATCTGATCTTTAGTTTCCTGTTCATCCTCCTCATCTTGATCTTGTGCATAATTTTGTTGAAAATGGGGTCTCACTTGTTGTTGTGGTTGTTCTCAACCATTTTCTCCCTCTGTTTAATTTGGAATTATGGTTGCCTCCTGAAATTTGGGTTTTGAATCTGTGGACCTCCTTGAGGTTCTCTAGCAGCAACCCTACCAGACAATGTTATTTTCTCCATCATTTTCTCCATGGCCTTGATTAGGGTATTTAATTTTGCACCAGATGAGCAAGCAGGTTCTTCTTTTATGGTCACTCTTGTCTTTGATTTCATCTAAGACTTCTTCACCAATATATTAGCCTCTACATTGACTGCATTGCTCTGCATATCTTCAAGTGTTGCAGGATTTATTTCCCTAAGTTGGTATGCCATCTCAGGATAAAAACCATCAGGGTAATAGAGTAAAGATAATTTGGGAGGGGGTTTTATATCTACTGGGATGGAGTTGTACGCTTTGTTGAACCGTGTTGAAAATTCATGGACTGTTTCACAAGGTTGTCTTTTCAAATTGTCATATTCAACTAGGATTTGTAAAGGGTAATTTTTCTCACACCATCTTGCAATAAAGTCATCCTCCAATTCTTGATAGGTGGCAAAAGTTTTGTCTCTAAAACTTCTAAACCACTTCTTGACCTCTCCGGAGAAACTTTGTGCAAACAAACTCATCTTTACATCCTCATGATCAAATTCTTCAAGGTCCACAAAATCATTGACTTTATCTACATGCTATTTGGTAGTAGTTTCACCAATGCCATCATACTGAGGGAGTCTTTGACCATAATTATGAGGCAAGTCATGTAACTGAGCAAGTAAAATTAGAGGGGCATACCTAGATGCATGGGTGTTGTTGGACTGAAAAATGAACTTGTTGTGGTAACATTTGGTATGGATGAAATAGAAGGCAACAAAACAGTTTCTTTAGTTATTGTTATGGTAGATGATGTAGGAACAAAGGATAATATAGGAGCTTAACCGAAAGTTAGGCTTGTAGAGACTACAAAATAAGACACAACAGACATTGGGACAACAACTAAAATAGGAACAACAAAAGAAAGAGGAACTATATGCTGTAAAATAGTTGTTTTTTCAGCAGTCCGTTGCAACTTGCTTACCAACTCCCAAGCTTTTGAAGCTGAAACAACATACTTCTGTCAGACTCATTGGTATTAGCTTTTAACGGTGAAAGATAGGGTCTTAACATTGTTTCATCTATGACAATATTAGAGGCAAAGGACTCAGATTTGGTCCTAAACAAAGAATTTTGAAAAGGGAAATTGAACTCAAGATCTTCAGTAGTAAACAAATCCTTGGGCAGAGAGTAAGACCTTACAAGAGGAATAATACTCCTTGAACTTTCTTCAATTGTTCTCTTCTTACTAAGCATCTTTTCTAGGCTATTTACAATCTCAGGAGGATTAGGATCAGGGTTTTTTATGTTATGTCTCCTAAAAGCCATATTTTCTCACACAATTTTGCATGCAATAGATCACAACACAAGTCAAGGTGATTTTTAGTCTATGAATGCTTAGCAACCTGTCACCCACAAGGCTAGGGTATAAATCTCAAAACAATACATCTTCCCAGGGAAATTTTGACTTTCGATCCTCGACAATGGTGCCAACATTTTAGCACTTCATAATTTCCTTTGGTTGTAGCAAGGAAACTTAGAGGTAACCACAAACCTCTTTTTGACCAGAAGCTAGCCCTTTTTGCCTAGAGAGGGCTCTCTCTATAGTATCTTTCAGTCAATTAGATAACTGAGTGTTTTAGATTTTAGGTTAGTTCTTAAGGATAAAGAGAAATGGATTTGTTTTAATTTTGTAAAATTTTGATGGCAGAGTGATAGAGACATCCATTGGGTATGGAGTCACCTGTTTTGGAAAATATCAGTGATCAAAATGGGACAATGAGTAGTTCTAAACTAAGGGCAAGATATCCAATGCTTTGGACCTTCAAAATATGTTGTATTATATGGTGAAGGAATAAAACATTATAGTCCATGAAGCATAAAGCATCTATCAGGGATGAATTTTACACTTAGCTTTAGATGAAAAACACTAATATTATTTGAAAGGAGAAAACATAGCACCTATCTTTGATGAATTACGTATTCACATAAATTTCATTCAAATAATGAGGAAATTAGATTCATGTATAATTTAAAGGAAAAAGGACACATAAACAAAAAATAAATCACATCACCAAAGCTTGATGACACATGAATCCTTGAAAGAAATAACTCTAGCCTTCTGTTGTGCTATACAACAACCCCCCACTTCATAAAAATTTTATACAAAATCATAATATGAAATGGGCCCCTTTCAAAGTAAACTTAGATGTGTGAATAAATTGGTATTAACCCAACATAAGAGAAACCCTTATCAAAAGACTTAAGGTAAATGAAATTTTTAAAAGCGTTTTGATTAGAAATAAAATGGATCTTTAAAAATTATAAAATTCTTCGTTATTGCGATAAATCGATCGCAAGATCGCATATCGGAATAACAAAGGAAGCACGCACAATGATACATCCATTATCTCCGATCCGAAAAGCATATCGCAATCGGAGATTGGGAAAAGAAAAATGTCAAAGCAACAATTTAAGAGAGCCTCCTTCATTTCTCCCATGCGATAAAACGTATCGCCATCAAAAATCAGCAATAAGAAGTCAACACATGATTAAAGGTACACTCGAATCCTCCGATGCGATAAAGCACATCGCAATCGACGATCGGTGAAATCACATTGACACGGTAATAAAACCTGAACCCATTCCCCGATTGCGATGCATTAATAAGGCGCATATCTCGAGAACACACTTAAAAGGTTTGTATGCATTATATCACCTTCGGTGATCAGAAATGTTTAAAACAAATATTAAATCCTTTCCTTTCACGTTACCGATCGTTGATTTGCGGTTTACTTCTGATTATCCACCAAAGAAATGTAAGCCACGCTTGAATCAATCATTTGTCATATAAACAACATGATGGACATTTAAAACTTCCTTTACCACGATTGACAGGTTAAGCGGCTAATCAATGAAGCAGTTAAGAGTAGATCTTTTCTATAGCAGCATTTTTCTGTATCATGCTTTTCCCATCGCTTGTGCAGAGCTTTGTTGCAATAAGAAATTTGAAACAAATGGGGAAGAAATCAAAGAAATTTGCAGTCGTAGCTCCTACAGCAGTAGTGCAGCTAGCCAAGGATCCAGGGCCAAGCAAAAAAGGGTTAATCTCATACACTACATGCCTTGGCTTTGGAAATACTAGTTGGGAGAGCATTTACAATTTAATTGAAGGAGAGGATCCTGAGGAAGTATCAGAAGAAGCCACAGCTGACTCAACTAGAAAATCGAAAACATCCCTCAAAGATTTAGCTTGTTCATATTTGCATAGAATAGCAGCACGAGAAAAGAGTCTTCCATACACTGATGTAATGAGATGGGTGGTGGAGGAAATTCCAGTTTCAAACAGAACATTTTGCACAATTGACGGGAGGATTTTTGGCTCACTCCAGCCTGATGATCTAAGAAAAATGTATCACTTGCCTGAACCAGAAAAGTGGTACAACAAAGCCTTCCTGGAAAAATTTGCAAATGAAAACGAGACAGAATCGGCCCCGATTAAGTAGTGGATACATAATCCCGAGAATCACAAACATGAATCATCAGGTAAGAACTTGGTGGACTCATTGGCTTCTCCTTACTATTATGTTGGGGCTATGATGTGTAGAATGTGGGGGATACATGATTCTTCTAAATTCACCATCGAAATGGTCCCTTTAATGGAAGTAGCAGTAAATAGTTATGTGATGGATTGGGCAAACATTTTTTCCGACAAATTAGCCACAACAATTCTTGAATTTAGATCAAATACATGTAAAACTACCAGGACTATTCCCCCTTTTTATTATAGTGCTTATATTATGGATACTCTTTGTTTTAACTCTGAATATCTTATACTTGGATGGAGATGGATTCCCCAGGACCCCAAGCCAATCCATATTTATCATCAAATGTTATGGAAAGCTCACTACAAATATCATTCGTACAGAATTTGCAATGGTTTTATGTTGCCTATCTATTATGCTATTTTTGATAAGCTTGCCTCGAGAATTTCTGAGGAAGCAGGGATAGACTTGACTGCAGTTGGTAATTGGTTCAAAGAAGACATGTTCACTTATATAAGGCTTTTTGGTAGCCTTACAAAACCCCATGTTCTTCCCTTATATGTGCTCGATAAGTTGTTAGCTCGGGAATTGGCCTACCAAATAACAACAAAAGGGACATCCAAAACTCTTAGAAACTTTAAGAAACAGGTATGGACTACATTACCTCTAAGATGCAGTGTTTACACTCTTCATGATTATAAACACGCAGAAAAGGAGGCAGAAAAAATACAAATGCTCAATCTTGCAACCATACCCAATAGACAATATGATCCTAGAAAAGTTGCCTATAATTTTCTTGAGCAAGCTAAACTTGCAAAGTTTGATCATGAAAAGGATGAATTTGATGACCTGTTTTCCTCAGCAGAATCATTATTTCAGGTAAAACATTGGCCAGGATCAGATATAAAGATGAAGGGCTAAAAGTGTTCAATAGGCTCAGAGAACAGAGGTTGCAAACTTTGCCTTTGGACTTATTAGCCACTACCCCAGCAATCCAGTCAAGCGAGCCTAAACAAAAAACTGTTGACAAACCTCCTGCAGTGGGAAAAATTCCCGAGAAAGGAAAAGAGCCAGAATAGGAGAAAGAACAGGAAAAAGGCAGTGAACACATGGATACAGATACTCAGATCGATACCAAGCTCCTTAAATAATGGCAACAATTCGATTCCATTATAAGCAATCCTGAGAATTCACTGGGTTTTAGTACACCTCAAGTGACAATTGGTCACAAGACAACAACAAGTACAGTTCCTACTGAAGGAACCAACTGTTAGCACCTAAATCTGCCTCAGGCTGAAGGAAGGCAAAATTCATGGTAACCACAAACCACGCTCAGTCTGGTAGCTAGCCCTACCAGAACAGGAGAGGGCTCTCGCCGGGTCACACTCAGTGAATAGATGAACGAAAAGGACTGAGATGACTTTCAAGCGAACTATTTATCTTAGGCTAGTAAGTGGAAATGAAAATAAGAAGTGATTTTTATGAATGACTGCGTTTCTAGGATGTTATGGGACCACTGGACCTCAATGAACAGAGAATTTAACATGAAGGCACAGATTATTTCGTGAGGCAAGGTAGGCTGAAAGCATAGCAATTTAGTTTTAAAATATGGCGGAATGGAAAGCTTGATTAAGAAGGTGAAAAGGGCATGGGTGATATGAATCCTTTTCAACAGAAGAATGAACAAAGTACATGAAATTTTCCCATAGGTAGAGCAATAGAATTGAATTCTACTTCATCTCACTCAAAAAATTTCACCAGAAATGAATATGAAATGAACTATGAAATATAACAAGATACATATGAAACATAAGAGGCACATTTGCTACACTCACAACCACATGAATCTCATGAATCAGAGCTGCAATGTTTCATTAATTCTCTGTAAAAATATACAATTCAGAAACAAAGTTTCTTTCCCACAGTCTCCCAGAAGTTACAAACCAACCCACCAACTTGCTTTGCAAATGGTTTGCATACAATATATAGAATGTGCTATGAAGAGATAGAATGACCAAGGGTCACCAAATGAAGGTGGAGATCCAACCATCAGCTATAGGTGTAGCACCACAAACATGAAAAATGGCTTGGGTAACCCTTTGCCTTCCTTTGCCACTTGTATAACTGACCATATGGAGTGAAGATATTTATAAAACCGCTGTGCTCCTCCTCATGTGCGTCGCGCTCTTTTCCAGGTGACTTTTGGAGGCCTTCCTGATGTCGAAATTGAGTGCAGGATAGCTCGTTGGAAATATTGTTCTGTCTACTTTGCAACCCCACCAGAATTTTTTGATTTGGAGTTCATTTGCACTGCCAAAAATCAAATCTCCCAAGACTGGTCAAACTATGCCAGATGAGGCTGCCTCAAGGCAGAGTGCTGTTGCGGGTGACTTTTTAATGTCTTTCTCAATGCCAAATTGAGATCAGGATAGCTAATTGGAAATTTCTTTGTATCCACTTTCCAATCCAACTAGAATTTTTCGATTTGGAGTTCATTTTCTCTGTAAAAAATCAAATCTCCCAAGACTGGTCGAACTGTGCCAAATGAGGCTGCCTAAAGGCAGAGTGTTGTTACAGTCAACTTTTGAATACCTTCCTCAACTCAAAATTGATCTCATGATAGCTCATTGGAAATCTACTTGTCTCTAGTTATTATTTGGATCATCAAGCAAGTCATTTGGCCAACCGAGCTAGGAGAAAACTTTCTTTGCCCGAGGTCACTCCAGAGGTGCATCAATTCTCCCAAGGCAATTGTATTCTTGACATTTCTTTAGAACCATGACACCTGTGTAAAAAGTGAAGGAGGTTTTTCTTCCCTGGTCTGTTTTCGACAAAAAAAATTTCTCAGTTTTCCCAAATGCATCTTCAATTGCTCAGAAACCTCATTTGAGTGAAACATATCCCAATGTGTGGGACAAGGGATTTGCCGAAATGAAGCGAAATGAAGGGGATAGGGAGCTTCTAAATCCTTGAGGAAATTTTGGGAAGTATGGAGGGATGTTAAGAAGTAGGGAAAGTGGATTCTTAGAAATTGAGTGAGGGGAAGGGGTCCAAAAAGGCAAAACACAGGCCTAACCATAGAAAATTGCCAGGTTGTAGCAAGGAACTAGGGTTTGTATGAAAATGAGGAATTTGGGGGATCTCAATTATGGGAAGTGTCTTATAAGGTATTGCATGGATAGGGGAAGGTGTATGAACATCAGGATACAATTTTTTCCCATGATTTGACCATCCAAGAGAAATTAGCTTCAAAACCCTAAGAGAGGGAGATGAACCTTGCCTAGGCACAACTGAAACATGAACAAGGTGTGAAATGACCCAATGGAACTTGAAATGATGATGAAAACCGTTTAAATGATGGTAGACTCAGCTGAATAGTGACATAGAATGTTATTTGGACAACTTTGACAAGGGTAAAATCAAACCCCAGACCTAATGCCTAGTGACCAAATTTTACTTGAAGACTCACTGAAATGATAAAATTTGACCTTGACACCTTAAAATCACTTGTGTAAGAGCATGTTTGATCACTGGAAGAAAAATGCAAAGACTGACTCTAACATTGGCTCCAATGGGGGATGGTAGCTCCTTGGAGGTGCCAAGAACAACAGATCTCTGGAAGAGCTAGACAGTGCCTTTTGTCGATTGGGCTATGGAGTCCATTATTCCGACAAACCAACATGACTCAATTTATTGACATGAAACTTGACTCAAATTGACTCAATGCAAACTGACATGACTAAAGAAACTTGACTGAACTTAAAACTTAAAGCTTGGTGGGAGTACATGACCACCTTTATGTTTTACAAGACTATATATCATCAAACTATATCAAACTGCCAATGTAACCAATCAAGAAGAGGGCTTCTTGACTGATTCTTCCGATCAGATCTTTTGGTCAACAATTGATGCTGGTAACTGGGCATCCAAAAACATAATTGGCCATGATCTCCTTCATCACTGAATACTGCAATAATGACCTTCACTGCTGTCTGCAACAAATTTGCCATTGGATCATGGAAAACATGAAGATTTACCTCCTGCTGAAGAAGCAAGATGTCTTTTTCTTTTGATTCTGATCTCCCTTCATAATGTACTTCAGAAAAAGTATGTTCCTGGTCCTCAAAATTTTTTGAACAAGCAGATGAGTGGATTTCCTCTTCAAAAAACATTTCAAGACACGAGACATATGAAGAAGAATCTGAATGGCAATTTTGATTGCTCTGGTCTTCTACAATCTGAATATATTTTTGATCATCTTGACATGATATGACAACCATATTCTCATTACATTCATCAATCATGAGAAAAGCAACTTCGAATGATTCTTGAAACCCAACACTAACATTTTTATCATCTACCATACATTCATCCAAAGAAAGCTTTTCACTTACTTGAACAAAGTTCTCATCTTGCTGTCCATGAGCTGATTGGATTACCTCTTCCCGAAGGCTTTGTTCTGATGACATGAAAACATTTGGACCCAAAACTTTGTCTTCTTCTATGGACGAATCTGAAATGACACTTTTTCTTTCATCACTTTCAGCCATATGGAATTCTTCAACTCGTTGATCTATTAATATGTTCACTGGACTGTCATCCTTTTCAAAAGAGGAAGAAGTTTCACCAACACTTTCTTGACCATGTGTGCACTACAAATATGCTTTAGCTTGAGCTGGAACATGACCTTGCAAGAGCTGATCTATCTCTTCTTCAGACAAAGGAGATAAGACCCTTTGTTTCCTTTTGCTCAAACAGTGATTGTCTGCAATATTTTCAAGCGAAGGAGTATATAAATTTTCCTCATACTGCTGATCCATTTCATGTAATTCATGTTGACTGTCAAGATGCAAAATTCCTTCATTTTCCACCGTACTACAATCTTGGTCATGCTGCAAATTTTCATGATCGTCTTTATGCTGCTGAAAGGGAATTTCATACAGGGCTTCCATGATCTAATGATCATAAAATTATCCTCCCCATAATATTTTTCAAGGCTCTCAATAAAACCATAAGCATGCTTGCAACAATCATGAACTAGATTCAATGACGGATAAGAGTCTTTATATCTTTCAATGAACAGGTCATGAAAATCCTTTAGACTGTAAATACAAGCAGCGGGCAAATTTTCATGCCAAGATTGGGCTTTACCTTCTAGAGTGGCCATGAATATCTTCATTAAGAAATCTTTAGGAAAATCAACCTTCAACTTGCGAATATGCATGTGAAATCGAACTAGATGTAAAGTAGCGTCCTTCTTACCATCATCTTTAAACATAGGCAGATTCTTTGACCAATCTACCTTCGGAATTTTATTTGGAAAGCCTGGAATGTGATCTCAGCTCATGGGAGCATAACTTCTTGAAATCCGATCCATCTTTAAAAAATCTCAAAGCTATTGATCCCTCTGCAGTGGAGTCACCATGAAGCATCAATTGTTGGTTTCTTCAGTGAATGGAGTCGCCAGGTTAGAGATTTCAGCCATCTTCTTATGTCTGATTGTTGTTCACCGTCAACCATCAGATTTGAGCTTGAGATATGTCCTGGGGCAAGACAATCTACAAGCAAACAATTTTCTTCCCCAGCGGAGTCGCCATTATGTTAGCAGGTAAATTCGCCTCAGGCTGAAGGAAGGCAAAATTTAGGGTAACCACAAACCACGCTCAATCTGGTAGTTAGCCCTACCAGAACAGGAGAGGGCTCTCTCCGGGTCACACTCAGTGAATAGATGAACAAAAAGGACTGAGATGACTTTCAAACGAACTATTTATCTTAGGCTAGTAAGTGGAAATGAAAATAAGAAGTGATTTTTATGAATGACTATGTTTCTGGGATGTTATGGGACAACTGGACCTCAATGAACAGAGAACTTAACATGAAGGCACAGATTATTTCGTGAGGCAAGGTAGGCTGAAAGCATAGGAATTTAGTTTTAAAATATGGCGGGATGGAAAGATTGATTAAGAAGGTGAAAAGGGCATGGGCGACATGAATCCTTTTCAACAGAAAAATGAACATTGTACATGAAATTTTCCCACATGTAGAGCAATAGAATTGAATTCTACCTGATCTCACTCGAAAAATTTCACCAGAAATGAATATGAAATGAATTATGAAATATAACAAGATACATATGAAACATAAGAGACACATTTGCTACACTCACAACCACATGAATCTCATGAATCAGAGCTGCTACATTTCATTAATTCTCTGTAAAAATATACAATGCAGAAACAAAGTTTCTTTCCCACAATCTCCCAGAAGTTACAAGCCAATCCACCAACTTGCTTTGCAAATGGTTTGCATACAATATATAGAATGTGCTATGAAGAGATAGAACGACCAAGGGTCACCAAATGAAGGTGGAGAGCCAACCATCAGCTACAGGTGTAGCACCACAAACATGAAAAATGGCTTGGGTAACCCTTTGCCTTCCTTTGTCACTTGCATAACTGACCATATGGAGTGAAGATATTTATAAAACCGTCGCGCTCCTCCTCCTGTGCGTCGCTCTCTTTTCCAGGTGACTTTTGGAGGCCTTCCTGATGTTCAAATTGAGCGCAGGATAGCTCGTTGGAAATAATGTTATGTATACTTTCTAACCCCACCAGAAATTGTTGATTTGGAGTTCATTTGCCCTATCAAAAAGCACATCTCCCAAGACTGGACAAACTGTGCCAGATGAGGCTGCCTCAAGGAAGAGTGCTGTTGCGGGAGACTTTTGTATGTCTTTCTAAACCCAAAATTGAGCTCAGGATATCTCATTGGAAAGCTCTTTGTGTCTAATTTCCAATATAACTATAATTTTGTGATTTGGAGTTCATTTGCTCTGTCAAAAATCAAATCTCCCAAGACTGGACGAACTGTGCCAAATGAGGCTGCCTAACGGATGAGTGTTGTGACAGTCACCTTTTGAATGCCTTCCTCAACTCCAAATTGAGCTCATGATAGCTCATTGGAACGATACTTGTCATAGTTATCATTTGGATCATCAAGCAAGTCATTTTGCCAACCGAGCTAGGAGAAAAGTTGATTTTCCCGAGGTCGCTCCAGAGGTGCATCAATTCTCCCAAGGCAATTGTATTCTTAACATTTCTTCAGAACCATGACACCTGTGTAAACAGTGAAGGAGGTTTTTCTTCCTTGGTTTGTTTTTGACAAAAACCGCTCTCAGTTTTCCCAAATTCATCTTCGATTGCTCAAAAACCTCATTTGAGTGAAACATATCACGATGTGTGGGACAAAGGATTTGTGGAAATGAAGCGAAATGAAGCGGATAGGAAGCTTCTAAATTCTTGAGGAAATTTTTGGAAGTATGGAGGGATGTTAGGAAGTAAGGGAAAGTGGAATCTTAGAAATTGAGTGAGGGGAAGGGGTCCAAAAAGGCAAAACATAGGCCTAACCATAGAAAATTGCCAGGTTGTAGCAAGGAACTAGGGTTTGTATGAAAATGAGGAATTTGGGGGATCTCAGTGATGGGAAGTGTCTGATAAGGTATTTTATGGATAGGGGAAGGTGTATTAACATCAGGATACAATTTTTTCCCATGATTTGACCATCCAAGAGAAATTAGCTTCAAAACCCTAGGAGAGGGAAATGAACCTTGCCTAGGCACAACTGAAACATGAACAAGGTGTGAATGACCCAATGGAACTTTACATGATGATGACAACCCTTTAAATGATGGTAGACTCAGCTGAATAGTGACATAGAATTTTATTTGGACAACTTTGACAAGGGTAAAATCAAACCCCAGACCTAATGCCTAGTGACCAAATTTTACTTGAAGACTCACTGAAATGATAAAATTTGACCTTGACACCTTAAAATCACTTGTGTAAGAGCATTTTTTATCACTGGAAGAAGGCGAAAAGACTGACTCTAACACCAACGACCTACCCATAAGCAAATATATAGAGATAATTCCTAAAGATCCATCGGATGAAATTGTTTTGCAGATAGAAGAAATACCACCATTGGATGTCTTTTACAGTCCTAAGCATAGGGTTGTAGTAAAAAGACAAAGGAAAAAGAGAAGACTTGAGCAATCTTACCTTTTACCTGCACAGATAGAGATGGCTAATGTGGTGCGGAAAGAAGAATTTAATCCTTCCGGAGACCTCACAAAACTCTCTCAATATGTCGGGGCCTACACAGCAGCTACTATGGATAAAGCATCAGAAGTGAGCAATTTACTCAAGGAAAAAGATCAGTTAATTGTTTCATTAGAGGCATAGGTATCCGAAAGACAGCAGAAAATAAAGCAATTAGAACAGCAGTTAGCAGCACAACAGCAAGTAAGAACCAACTAAATGAGCAATTGCTCAAGGAGAAGCAGAGGATAGACCAAAGCGCAGTGCAGAAACAAAAGGAATTATCCGCAGCATTGGCCAAGCTGAAAACAATGAATGAACAAATGAGCAAAACAAAAGATGAGAAAATCGCTCAATTATCACAACAGATAGAGAAGTTCAAGAATTTTCCTCAACTAGCAGAGTTCACGTCCGAGGCTCTCCAGATTAATAAAGCATTGATTAAGCAGCTAAATTTACTATTCCATAATATTTCCCTTGCTGAGCCCCTCTGTCAAATTGCTTCATCAATGATTGACAAATTAGTTGACGCCAGGCAGAATTTGGAACAAGCCGATGAAACTTTAACCAACTTTCTTTCTTGGCAAAAAACCAGTGAAGGTCAAGCTGCAAATCTGCCTAAAATTCTAGAATCACACAAGGAGATTCTTTTTCTAGAATGGCAGTCACAATTGATGAAAACAGAAAGGGAAACTTCAAGATGCAGATCAACAACCAGTAATTTGATTGAGTTAATTAATGATATTCTTTATCTGTCTAATTTGATTTCACAGTGCACTCTAGGCAAATTGATGTCAGCCAAAGCATTGGAACAGACATGCAATCAAGAATTGGAAAAGGAGGAAAGATTAATCGCCGGCATCCAAAGTTTAACTTGGGATACCTTTTGGTTCTTCCTAGTTAAACCATACAATCAAAGGGCAGCAATCAAATGTTTAACCGATGCA
Source organism: Pinus taeda (assembly GCA_000404065.3). Lineage (NCBI taxonomy): Eukaryota > Viridiplantae > Streptophyta > Pinopsida > Pinales > Pinaceae > Pinus > Pinus taeda. The sequence goes on along the minus strand of APFE030732079.1, from coordinate 282,518 downwards.
ATCGGTTACATAATTCCTGAAATTCATGATGCTACGTATTCAGCCCAACTGCATTCTCGTCTGAGTCACCCTCCAGAATTGCAACCAATGCTTGCTATCTGTCTGCTCAAGCAAAGGGATAATCGTCCGAAACAGTGAATCACTCTACCGACTGCAGGCGGGCCTATTTCAAGGATATCTTCATGATTTGGTTATACCACCTAATAACATTTTTATTTCATAATCAGCTAACTTAGATAGTATTTATAGACCCTTTCATGTCTTTAGAAAGGGTCCTAAATTTTTGTATAAAACTTGGATTGCGAAGTCACACTATTGTGCTTCCGATATATTTTTTAATGAAGACTGGGCCTATATTCTGAATTTTAACGAAGAATGCTTTGATGAGATATGCACTATTGCTTTTTGTGAAAGTATTTCTAAGCCAGAAGATAGAATCTAAATGTGATTGATATCGGGAGGGATCCAAACTACATATGGTACTATTATCTATGCCTTTGATCCATTCTTTTATATGAATCAACATTTATTCAATCTTGCTATCATTGGATATATGTATGTCTTTTAATAGCAGTTCTTATACTTATCACTATTGAATGTTTAAGGAATGTTATTCTTTCAATCATGTTTACATCAATGATATATGAAGAATAGTGTAATAACGTTTTGATGATTACTTTGTTCAACTATTTGAACAAAGTAATTATCATATGAATGAATGTCTTTGTTTATCAATAGAGTCATCTATATGCCTATTAGTAGATAAAGATCGTCAAAAATTACACTAAAAGTAGAAATTTCCTGGGATAGATTAGTTGTTTATTATTTTTTACTTTAGAATAAAACATCCATCCATTATCATTAGATAATAGAAAATCAACCACTTATCTATCCTATTTACAAATCATTGGGAAACTGGTCCCATTATATCCAGTCGGAGCCACCATATCAAACGGAAAAGGAGTTGCCTTTAAGGTCTGGACCGGGTGGTTTTCCCCGATGTTGATGCAGCGATTTTCGAGGCATCAACCTTTTTTGGGCTAGAAGGAGGGCAATAAACTGTGAATGGAAAGCCAATCCAAATCTACAACCCATTCTAAGAGTAAATCTCCCTCCACCTCACCTCCAGCCTCTCCTTTGCATGTTGGAACTCCAGTCTTCAAATGAGAAGAAGAGGAATCAACTACCCCAGAACGATTAACTCTTGAGTCTCCTGAAGTACAATCTCTTATCCATAAACTTCAAGGCTTTTTGATATCACCACAGAAATCTGAGGTATCTCAAGGCAATGAGACTTCGCAATTCATTCCACCTCACCACCTCACCAGACTTCAAAGTGGGAAGCTTGGTATTGAACCTCCAGAGTTCCCTTTACCTAAAAGAAAAGGGCAAGAAAGACAACTGAAGGATCTGATAGTGAGACTATCTCATCATCATCCATTTCATCTTCTCCAGTGCGAAGTCAGCCATCCACTCCTCCATTACACATTGTTGTTCAATAGGGATCAGGAACTTCGACATCCTAACCTCCTCAAACCTCAATATCATCTCCTTCCCAAACATCTGGAATTTCATCGGCAGTATCATCTAGTATTGGTTCTACAATGGCTCAGAATCCATGGAATAATCCTGGTGCAATCATGATGCCTGCACCGTTACATCCGTTGCCAGCACACTCTGAAAAATGGTTGCCGAAATTTAATCCAGATGCAAGGATACAAGCCGATGAGCATATTAACAACTTCATGTTGGCAGTTAACTTAAAAGGAGTAACAGAGGAAGATGTTGTTGTTAGAATTTTCCCTTATACCTTACAAGGATCAGTTGGGTCTTGGTATTTTTCCCTACCCTCTGGATCCATTACAAGTTGGAACATTTTTCAAGAACAATTCCTAACCAAGTATGGTGATGACAGATCCCTAGAAATGCTAATCAATGATCTCTTGAATCTTAGGATAGAATCCAAAGAACCTATAAAGGAGTTCAATTCAAGGTTTAATAAACTCTTGAATAAGATTCCAACTTCCTCTAAACCAAGTGAGAAAATCAGAAGCGAATGGTATATAACAACCTTACCTTCAAATATAGCTATTTTTGTAGATAGAGCTGCAAAACCAACTCTAGCTGAAAACATGAAAGAGGCACTTGCTGTAGAGAAACACATTATTGCTTTAGAAACGAAAGCTGCTCTTTAAGATAGAAAATCCAAAAAAGTTTCTTTCAAGGATGATTCAAAGAAGAAAATGCCTAAAGACCCATATGATATGGAGGGTCTCCAAAAAGTTCTTAAGACTATGTCGAACGAAATGGTAGAAATCAAAAGACAAGTAGCTGAGACTTCAACAAAAAGGCCATTTAGAAACTTCAAGAAACCTGAATCAAAACCACCAAATGCCATATCCAATGCAGACTCAGACCCCGAAGAGGAAGAGGAAGAAGAAATAGTCTTATCATCCGAAGAACCTGAAGAACAAGAGACTGTCGAATGTCATGGGATGTGGGACTTTATCTTGCCTAATTCTGATACAGAAAATGAACAGGAAGCTTTCCCTATAACTACCAGGAGTAAGGGTACTCCTGAACCTATTCAGATAACTCAAAAGAAAAGAAATGTAGGTACTACTGCTACCAAAGAAAAGGTTCCCACAAAGAAATCTACAACGATATGATCCCAAAATCATCCATCAACTTCAAATTCACTTCTAACTTCTAAGACATTAGTAGTTACAGATTCTATGGACTACAATATTATTGAAGAAATGAAGAAAACAAAGGAAAATATCACTATGTTTGAGCTCAGTAAACTCAAACATCAACAAAAATTGCTGCTTAAGGAGTTAAATGATGTACCTTCTTCTGCTCTTCCCAATGCTGTATTGTCCAAAGCCGCTAATGAGTCAGGAAAACCACCTCCTGGTAGAGTAGAAGCTACTGATGCTGTTTTAATTGGGGATAGATCCAATTCCCATACTCCTCCATTCCTCTTAACCTACGAGATCCATAATAGAAATCTACACAACTATTTGATTGACTCAGGGGCTTCCTCTAATATAATGTCAGCTTCAGTTTGTTCTAACTGAACATTGAACCCCAGAAGTCTGCAATTCATATTGTACAGTTGGATAGAACCAAGGTCCAGGTTTTAGGAGAGATCAACTCTGTTACTATTAGGTTATCAGCTGATCCAAGAGTGGTTCAAAGAATTGATATTTTAATTGTTTATATACCTGAATTCTATGGTTTGATTTTGAGTAGAGACTGGTCTCAGAAACTCCATGGTTATATTTCCACCGATTGGTCTCATATGTGGCTACCTTATAAAGGAAAGCCAAATCAAATCAAGATTGATTGGGAGAAACACATGACCCATACTGTTACTGAATTCGAACAAGAAAATCAACCAATAGCATTCAATAACAATATTTTGGGGAATTACTCATTTGAATCATTCTTTGGCAATTTCACCGCTCAACCATCACCTTTCTCAGTTAATAATTTCACATCTCAAATCGAAAAATTTTCACAAACAGATACATCAAGATGTGTTAATGTTGCTGAGAAAACTGTAAATAAAACTGTAGATAAATATTTGTTTTGGTCATTATACTTCGATGGGTCTAAATCTAGTGAAGGTGCAAGAGCAGGATGCATTTTAGTTAGTCCTGAGGGGGAAAAGACCATGCTATCATGCAGGTTGGAATTTGAATGCACAAACAATACAACTGAATATGAGGCCTTAATCCAAGGACTCTACAAAGCAATTGGTCTTAAAGTTCAATATTTGAAAGTGTTCGGTGATTCAGAAATTGTTATAAAACAAGTCAGAAATACTATTCATTGCCTTTCTAGTCACCTTAAACACTATCAGTCTTTGGTACAGGATCTTGTATCTCAATTTTTAGCATTCAATATTTCTCCCATCCCTAGATCACAGAATGCGGTAGCAGATTTACTAGCTAATGTTGCCTCCAAGCTCCTTCCATTTGAAGATTACAGCCCAGACAGATTTTCAGTAGAGTTAATTTTTAGACCATCAATTCTTGATAATGTCACTAATAGCGAGTGTTCAATCATGATGAAGACATTCTAAATTTCTTAACTTCTGACAAGTCCTATGATGATCAAATTATTGATGAAAGTGACCATTACCTTCAAATGAAGGCAAAGCTTGAAGAAAACTCAATACCTAAACCAGTAGTTAAGCTTGAAGATCTATATGACATCAAGGACAGGTTTAAATAGGTTACTAATTCAAATCTCTAGAGTTCTACTTTGAGATTTGAATTGATAAACCTTGGTACTAAAGATAATCCTCAAAACATCAATTTGGGATTAGGACTTTCTTCAGAAGAAAGAATTGCATTCATTAGATTATTTCACAAGTATAAAAATGTCTTCGCTTGGAAATATGATGATTTGAAAACATATGATACATCTATCATTCAACATACTATTCCAATGCTTTCTGAACAAAAACTAGTGCAACAGAAGTTAAGGAAGATTCATCCTAACTTAGAGAGTCAAATAAAGACTGAACTAAACAAACTCTTGAAGGCTAAGATAATTTTTCCTATCAGACATTCAAACTGGGTGTCCAATATGGTGCTAGTAAGGAAGAAAAATGGCAACATTAGGATTTGTATTGAAAAAAAAAAAAACTTTAAATTTGTTTTGAACCTCATTTAATTTTGTTTTAACCAAGGAAAAGAGTCTTTACCAAGAGCATAAGACTTATTGGTGTTCATATATACCATATACAAGTGGAGTTTTAATTAATATTCAAACAATATATTAAACATAAAGTGCATGGTCCCCCTAGCCCGAATATGCATTGCAATCTATATACTCAACGTACATTATATTAATAAACACAATTGCAAATGCACAATCATGGCTACGGAAATTTTAGAAATCTTATCAAAGCAAGCCAAAAGGATAACTTCCCTTTACCTACCATGGAGAAGACACTCCATTCAGTAGCTGGTTCTGAGTTAATGTCCTTCTTAGATTATTTTTCATGGTATAATCAAATATTGGTCCACCCTGATGACAAACTTAAGACTACCTTTAGAACCAAGTGGGGAACTTATGCCTACCAAAAAATTCCTTTTGGATTAATCAACGCTGGAGCTACATTCCAAAGAGCGATGGACATAGCATTCAAAGGATTGATCAATAAATCAGTGGTTTTCCATTTAGATGATATTACTATATTTTCCAAGAAAAGATCAAATCATTTACATGATCTAAGAAAAATATTTGAACGCTGCAGAAAGTATGGTATCTCACTCAATCCAAAGAAGTCCTTTTTTGCTATTAATCAAGGTAAGCTCTTGGGCTTCATTGTTTCAAAATATGATATTTATATTGATCCAGATAGAATCAAAGAGATTTCTGATATTCCATTCCCTCATAATAAAAAAATCCATGCAATCATTTTTAGGTCAAATTAACTTTGTAAAAAGATTTGTTCCAGATTTTTCCCAGATTGTTTTGCCATTACAAACCATGATCAAGAAAAAGTCGGTGTTTAAATGGGGGCCTTCAGAAAAAGAGGCATTTTATTCCATCAAACAATCAATCATAAATGCCCCTGCTTTGAGCACTCCTAATTTTTCAAATCATTTCATACTATATACCCTTTCATCTTATTCATCTTATGCAGCAGTGTTGACACAAATTAATGATCAAAACTTGGAAGCACCAATCTCATTTTACAGCTCAAATCTTCAAGGTGCTAAACTTAATTACTCATAAGTTGAAAAACAAGCCTTTGTTGTGTACAAAGCCATTAAACACTACAAACCCTTCGTCTTAAAAGCTCATACAAAATTTATAGTCCCTTTTTCAGCAGTAAGACAATTACTAGTTCAAAGGGAATTAGGGGAAAAGAGAGCAAATTGGGTCACAACATTACAAGAATATGACTTGGAAATCAACCCAGCAAAGATTGTCAAAGGCCAAGGTTTTTGCAGGTTATTAGCAGGAGCATCCAATATTCAGGAACCTCAAGGTACAAAAGATATTGAAGAAATCAATCAGATAAGTATCACTGATCCTGAATCTCAATACGCAGATCTGATTTTCTATTTGAAAAATGGATCTGCTCCATCTAATCTTTCCTATAAAAACAAACATGCCATAATATTGAAAGCAAAAAACTTTATAATTGTAGATGATGCATTATTTAGACGAAATTATGATTCAATCTTATTAAGATTCTTAGAAAAACCTGAAGCGCAAAAGGTCTTGCAGGAGCTACATGATGGACCAGCAGGAGGGCATTTTGGAGCTGATACAACAACTCACAAAATCATTCATGCTGGATATTATTGGCCCACCCTATTCAGAGATACTCATGAATATGTAAGGAAATTCCAAAGTTGTCAAACCACTAGTTGAAGACAAAGAAAGCCAGCTTTCCCTTTGCAACCGGTCAATATTGAACAACCTTTTGAACAATGGGGATTGGACATCATTGGATAAATCACTCCACATTCATCCAAGCAGCATAGGTATAAACTTACAGCTATTGATTACTTTACTAAGTGGTTTGAAGCAATTCATTTGAAGACAGCAAACTCTGAGGCAATCATTGAATTCATAGATCAGTTCATTATTACCAGGTTTGGTGTCCCAAATGCTCTTATTTTTGATAATGCATCTTACTCTCTGGAAATTCTATATTTGAGTTTGCTATCGAAAGGGGATTTAAATTGAAGTATTTTGCGAACTACTACCCCCAGGGTAATGGTTTATCAGAATCCACCAATAAAAAGCTTATTAAAATCATTAAGAGAACTATTGAGTAGAATCATAAAAACTGGCATAAATCTTGATATTTGCACTATGGGCTGACCGAATAACACAGAAAGCCTCTATAGGCACTTCTTCATTTAAGTTAGTGTATGGAAAAGAAGTTGTCATACCAACAAACTTAATACTTCCATCACTAGATTTAGTGCAGTTTATTGAAGAAACCCCCTCATCTTCTATTCAACTTAGACATGATCAAATTCTGAAATTAGGAGAAGAGAGAGAGAAAGCTTGAATTATACATGCAAACCATCAGTAGATTATTAAGTCATTTTTCGATACAACTTCAACCAGCTCAAAACACTTACAAGTTGGTGATCTAGTTTTGAAGTGGGACAAAGCCCATGAGGATAAAGGAAAACACACTAAGTTCCAAAAAATGTGGCTTGGACCATTCCAAATCAGCGAGAAGATAGGCCCTTATACATTCATATTGCAAGATCTATCAGGAAAGAGAGATTCTCTTCCTATTAATGGCCTTATCTTGAAAACATTCTTCCATTGAGGAGGTAACCCCTTCTCCCTCTATAAATATTCAATTTTCAGCAGAATTTGTATACATAATTTATTTTGTTTAAAATCCTAGGAAAATAAAGTTGTAAAAAGCCTCTCATTGGTCTTTGCTATATTGAAAAAGTTACTCAAAAGAAAATAGTTTTGATATTTACTTTTAAGAAATGGAAGCCTTAAAGGAAATTAGGTATATTTAGATTCTGAAAACCCCATTTTGTTTTTGTGAAATCTTCTCAAAACTTAGAAGTACTGTAAATCATTTTAATGTTTTAAAAAGCCTGAAAACGGTTATCAATACAAAACAAAGACTGATTCAATCTTAGCATCCTCAACTCTCACCTTGTCATACATATTCTCTTAAGGAGAAAATTGTTCATCCCATCCATCAAAGTTTATAATTACTTAGAGTGTAATTCTAAAATATACGTGATATAAAAGATAAGAGTTCTTATTACAAGCCTACTTACCATGATCATAGGGGAATAGTTCAACTGACATTACCAATATTGCATACCAAAACAGGGTAATGGATTATAATTATAAGACAAGGGGTCTCATCACGAGTCAGCTTGTTCAGTTAAATTACAACTAGTGAATGGCATTGTCAACAACTGGCCACGAAACCAGGACAATGGATTTTTATCTTACAAAATAAGGAAAAAAGGAAAAAGTAATACAAAAAATATGGAAACATATCTTTTGGATTCATTCTTTTTAATTATACTCTAAAATGGATGGAATAATGAATGATCAAATGGTTAAAAGGTAACCCTGTTGAGACTATAGACGTTTGCTGGCAGCAGAGGCTCTACCTATGACAAAGGCGTTATTATAAAAGCTAAATTGGAAAAGTCTTTTGTTTCATCATTATCAACCAATTAAGGTTTACTTAAAGCTTAGAATGTATTTAATTCTAAAAACAGAAGGAAATAGCAAAAATCATTATCATTATGTTCAGAATTTATATCACCTAGTTATATTAGATTTTCTCTATCAGGTAAGGTTTCCAGATGAAGAAAGTTTAAGTATTTCAATTAATTTCTCAGAGATAACTGTTTCTCCCAGTGAATTGCCAATTGTTGTGTTATACAACAACCCCCCATTTCATAAATTTTTTTATACAAAATCATAATATGAAATGGGTCCCTTTTAGAGTAAACTTAGATGTGTGAATAAATTGGTATTAACCCAAAATAAGAGAAACCCTTATCAAAAGACTTAAGGTGAATGAAAATTTTAAAAGCCTTTTGATTAGAAATAAAATGGGTCTTTAAAAGTTATAAAATTCTTCGTTATTGTGATAAAGCGATTGCAAGATCGCATATCGGAATAACAAAGGAAGCATGCACAATGATACATCCATTATCTCTGATCTGAAAAGCATATCGCAATCGGAGATCGGGAAAAGAAAAATGTCAAAGCAACAATTTAAAAGAGCCTCCTTCATTTCTCCGATGCGATAAAATGTATCGCCATCAGCAATCGGCAATAACAAGTCAACACATGATTAAAGGCACACTTGAATCCTCCGAGGCAATAAAGCACATCACAATCAGCGATCGGCGAAATCACATTGACACGGTAATAAAACCTGAACCCATTCCCCGATTGCGATGCATTAATAAGGCGCATATCTTGAGAACACACTTAAAAGGTTTGCATGCATTATATCACCTTCGGTGATCGGAAATGTTTAAAACAAATATTAAAGCCTTTCCTTTCACGTTACCGATCGTCGATTTGCAATTTACTTCTGATTATCCGCCAAAGAAATCTAAGCCACGCTTGAATGAATCATTCGTCATATAAACGGCATGATGGAGATTTAAAACTTCCTTTACCATGATTGACAGGTTAAGCGGCTAATAAATGAAGCAATTAAGAGTAGATATTTTCATTAGATTTTATCTGCGACAATCTTATTGTGATCCATTATCACGTGATAATCGACGTAATTCCTTCTCATTTTCATATTTACCTGTAGCAACATTTTTCTGTATCACGCTTTTCCCATCGCTTGTGTAGAGCTCTGCTGAAATAAGAAATTTGAAACAAATGGGGAAGAAATCAAAGAAATCTGCAGTCGCAACTCCTATAGCAGTAGTGCATCCAGCTAAGGATCCAGGGCCAAGCAAAAAAGGGCTAATCTCAGACACTACATGCCTCAACCTTGGAAATACTAGTTGGGAGAGCATTTACAATTTAATTGAAGCAGAGGAGCCTGAGGAAGTATCAAAAGAAGCCACAGCTGACTCAACTAGAAAATCGGAAGCATCCCTCAAAGATTTAGCTTGTTCATATTTGCACAGAATAGCAGCATGAGAAAAGATTCTTCCATACACTGACGTAGTGAGATGGGTGGTAGAGGAAATTCTAGTTTCAAATAGAACATTTAGAACAATTGACGGGACGATTTTTGGCTCGTTCTAGCCTGATGATCTAAGAAAAATGTATCACTTGCCTGAACCAGAAAAGCGGTACAACAAAACCTTCTTGGAAAAATTTTCAAATGAAAAAGAGACATAATCAGCCTCGATTAAGCAGTGGAGACATAATCCCAAGAAGCACAAACACGAATCATCAGGTAAGTACTCGATGGACTCATTGGCTTCTCCTTACTGTTATGTCGGGGCTATGATGTGTAGAATGTGGGGGATACATGATTCTTCTAAATTCACCATTGAAATGGTCCCTTTAATGGAAGCAACAGTAAATAGTTATGTGATGGATTGGGCAAACATTTTGTCCGACAAATTAGCCACAACATTTCTTGAATTCAGATCATACATGTAAAACTACCAGGACCATTCCCCCTTTTAATTACAGTGCTTATATTATGGATACTCTTTGTTTTAACTCTGAATATCCAGTACTCGGATGGAGATGGACTCCCCAAGACCCCAAGCCAATCCATATTTATCATCAAATGTTATGGAAAGCTCACTACAAAGATCATTTGTATAGAATTTGCAATGGTTTTATGTTGCCTGTCTATTATGCTATTTTTGATAAACCAGCCCCGAGAATTTTCGAGGAAGCAGGGATAGACTTGACTGCAGTTGGTAATTGGTTCGGAGAAGACAAGTTCACTTATATAAGGCTTTTTGGTAGCCTTACAAAACCCCATGTTCTTCCCTTATATGTGCCTGATAAGTTGTTAGCTCGGGAATTGGCCTACCAAATAACAACAGAAGGGACATGCAAAACTCTTAGAAACTCTAAGAAATAGGTATGGCCTACATTTCCTCTAAGATGTGTTGTTTACACTCTTCATGATTACAAACACACTGAAAAAATAAAAATGCTCAATCTTGCAACCATCCCCAACAGACAATGTGATCCTAGAAAAGTTACCTATAATGTTCTTGAGCAAGCTAAACTTGCAAAGTTTGATCATGAAAATGATGAATTTAATGACCTGTTTTCCTTAGCATAATCATTATTTCAGGTAAAAACATTGTCCAGGACCAAATATAAAGATGAAGGGCTGGAAGTGTTCAATAGGCTTAGAGAATAGAGGTTGCAAACTCTGCCTCTAGACTTATTGGCCACTGCCCCAACAATCCAGTCAAGTGAGCCTGAACAACAAATTGTTGACAAACCTCCTACTGTGGGAAAAATTCCTGAGAAAGGAAAAGAGCCAGAACAGGAGAAAGAACAGGAAAAAGGTAGTGAACACATGGATACAGATACTCAGATCGATCCCAAGCTCCTTAAATAATGGCAACAATTCGATTCCATTATAAGAAATCCTGAGAATTTACAGGGTTTTAGTACACCTCAAGTGACAATTGGTCACAAGACAGCAACAAGTACAGTTCCTACTGAAGGAACCAACGGCCTACCCATAAGAAAAGATATAGAGATAATTCCTAAAGATCCACCAGATGAAATTGTTTTGCAGATAGAATAAATACCACCATTGGATGTCTTTTACAGTCCTAAGCATAGCGTTGTAGTAAAAAGACAAAGGAAAAAGAGAAGACTTGATCAATCTTCCCTTTTACCTGCATAGACAGAGATGGCTAATGTGGTATGGAAAGAAGAATTTAATCCTTCCGAAGACCTCACAAAACTCTCTCAATATGTCGGGGCCTACTCGACAGCTACTATGGATAAAGCATCAGAAGTGAGCAATTTACTCAAGGAAAAAGATCAGTTAATTGTTTCATTAGAGGCACAAGTATCCGAAAGACAGCAGAAAATAGAGAAATTAGAACAATAGTTAGCAGCACAACAGCAAGTAAAGAACCAACTAAATGAGCAATTGCTCAAGGAGAAGTAGAGGATAGACCAAAGCGTAGTGCAGAAACAAAAGGAATTATTTGCAGCATTGGCCTAGGTGAAAACAATTAATGAACAAATGAGTAAAACAAAAGATTAGCAAATCACTCAATTATCACAACAGATGGAGAAGTTCAAGAGTTTTCCTCAACCAGTAGAGTTCAGTTCCGAGGCTATCCAGATTAATAAAGCATTGATTAAGCAGCTAAATTTACTATGCCATAATATTTCCCTTGCTGAGCCCCTATGTGAAATTGCTTAATCAATGATTGATAAATCAGTTGACGCCAGGCAGAATTTGGAATAGGCCGATGAAACTTTAACCAACTTTCTTGCTTGGAAAGAAACCAGTGAAGGTCAAGCTGCAAATCTACCTAAAATTCTAGAATCACACAAGGAGATTCTTTTTCTAGAATGGCAGTCGCAATTGATGAAAGCAGAAAGGGAAACTTCAAGATGCAGATTAACGACTAGTAATTTGATTGAGTTACTTAATGATATTCTTTATCTATCTAATTTTATTTCACAGTGCACTCCAGGTAAATTTCCATCAGCGAAAGCAGTGGAACAGACATGCAATCAAGAATTGGAAAAGAATGAAAGATTAATCATCGGCATCCAAAGTTTAACTTGGGATACCTTTTGGTTCTTCCTAGTTAAACTATAAAGTCAAAGGGCAGCACTCAAATGTTTAACCGATGCAATCGGTTACATGATTCCCAAAATTCATGATGCTACGTATTCAACCCAACTGCATTCTCGTCTGAGTCACCCTCCAGAATTGCAACCAATGCTTGCTATCTGCCAGCTCAAGCCAAGGGATGATCGGCCGAAACAGTGAATCACTCTATCGACTGCAAGCAGGCCTATTTCAAGGAGATCTTCATGATTTGGTTATACCACCTAATAGCATTTTTATTTCATAATCAGTTAGCTTAGATAGTATTTAGACCCTTTCATGTCTTTAGAAAGGGTCCTAAATTTTTGTATAAAACTTGGATCGGGAAGTCACACTATTGTGCTTCCGATATATTTTTTTTATGAAGAGTGGGCCTATATTCTGAATTTTAATGATGAATTCTTTGATGAGATATGCACTATTGCTTTTTGTGAAAGTATTTCTAAGCTAGAAGACCGAATCTGAATGCGATTGATATCGGGAGGGATCCAAATTACATATGGTACTATTATCTATGTCTTTGCTCCATTCTTTTATATGAATCAACATTTATTCAATCTTGTTATCATTGGATATATGTATGTGTTTTAACAACAATTCTTATACTTATCACTATTGAATGTTTAAGGAATGTTATTCTTTCAATCATGTTTATATCAATGATATATGAGAATAGTGTAATAATGTTTTAATGATTACTTTGTTCAACTATTTGAACAAAGTAATTATCATATGAATGAATGTCTTTGTTTATCAATAGAGTCATCTATATGCCTACTAGTAGATAAAGATCATCAAAAATTACACTAAAAGTGGAAATTTCCCGGGATAGATTAGTTGTTTATTATTTTTCACTTTAGAATAAAATCCATCCATTATCATTAGATAATATAAAATCAACCGCTTATCTCTCTTATTTACTAATCATTGGGAAACTGGTCCCATTATATCCAGTTGGAGCCACCACATCAAACGGAATAGGAGTTGCCTTTAAGGTCTGGACTAGGTGATTTTCCCTGATGTTGATGCAGCGATTTTCAAGGCATCAACACCTTCTTCATTTACCACTTAGTATGGAAAAATAAGAAATCACAACATACACCCAAACTCTCTCTCTTGAATTTGCCAATCAACTCCTTTTTCATTGTTTGTGTAGCCTTAAATACATTTTAGCAAAGAAGATCGATATGACCAAATATAGTGTATTACTTATCCACTAAGTGGATCGAATCCACCTTAACTTTGCAACATCATGTTTTCTGAACAAAAATTAAAACAAATGTGACATAAAAGCCACAATTTTATCCTTAAAAAGAAAGTAACTTTATCTTATCTCAAAGCTAATTTCATATCCATTCATTTTATCTTTATCTCTATCCTTAAGTGTCAACACATAAATTTTGGGCTAATTACAAAAGTGGAAACGTCAAGTAGTTGAGTTGCACAGAAATGGAGGGTTGCGTAGTAAGCTCTAACTTGGCATACACACATGTAACGCTGACTAACAGCAGGTTGATGAAGATGATGACTAGGTGACTGAGGTAGAGGGGAACCCATCTGATGTGTATTTTTGCATGTGCAAGCTCCAAACCTATTTAATTTCACACTTGCGCAACAAGACTTGAAATCTGAAGTTGAACACCTTTCCCACTTCAAAACAGAACTAAGACCAGCAACTGATCACTTCAGCCTTATGTCTCCCAAACAGCATCCAAAACGACAAAAATTATCCATCATTTTCCCCAAAACTGTAAAATAAGCTCTGCTATGCAAGGTGAAATCTCAAGTAACTGACAAGACATTATGATTTAAACTCATTACCTCCTCCTTTTTTTTACTGAGTGAAGGTCTATTGGATGAGGACCTAACTTCTTAAAGGATGTCTTAGTTTCTCTAGCTAGTTTTAACTGTGGTTGGGGCTTTGGTTGTGTAGGCACACTTCCAAATATGTGTTTGTATTTCTTCCATTGTCTCCTAGATTTTGAATACTTTTGCTTCATTAGCCTCAACCTCTTCCTCAAAATCAAATTTCTCATGTAATAATTTATTAAATTCTTGTGCAGGGGAAGATTCCATTTCATGAACTGTTTGGCTCCTTCAAGTGCATCCAAGGCTTCTATAATTTGAGTATCAACATCTTTAATAGTCTCATTGAGGGCCTTCTTGTGTTTTTCATTGTTCTCTTCCATTTGATCGGCTTTCCTTTGGAAAACACCATTCTTTTCAAACAACCTCTAATACTCCTTCCACTCATTAAACATTGGTTTTTCTATTGCCTGAAAAACCTCTTTCATTTTTTTTTTCCACCTAGCTGCAGGCCTTACTGCCCTAGTCATAGGTTTACTTGGTTGTACTTTGGGTTCCTCCATTTCTTCCACATTTATCCCTTGTTTCCCTTTTTCTTGAGCAGTGGGTCTAGGAGGTCCTTTAGATTTTTCACTTTATTCCTGTTGAGTTGCCTTTTCTACTGTGTGTCTGAGCTCCTTATTTTCCTTTTGCAAATAGGAAATTTGAAGCTAGGATTTGGCAAAATTGTCTTGTAACTTTGCAATTTCATTGTCTTTGTCCTCCTCCATTCGAACATTTTGTGCTTCCCTTGCATCCTCACTGGTATATCTTATGGAATATTCATAGTTTATTGAGGAGTTGGCTCCTCAGTCATCTGTTTGGTTCTCAATCTAGTCCTTGGCTTGAACAAAAATTGTGTTTCCTCGGATGTTGCTTGAACCTTTTCTTTCCATTTTTGGTTGCTTTCTTATCTTTGATCGTTTCTTTCACTCTCTATTTCAAGGTTGCCTCATTTTTGGGCTCTTTTTATTCTTCATGTATCTACATTGGGGAGATGTCTACATGAGCTAGTAGACCTACATTTGACAAAAAACTTTCCCATGACATTTTCCTCTTCTCTAGCTCATGCAACACTAGCAACTAGATTAATGAAAAATGGAAAACACTGAGAATATGTTTATCTCCTTTTGATTGCACAATCTCTTCCATTTTACCTAGACTCTTAAAAAAATAGTATGGTAAATTTAAACTCTTCCTGGCAGTAAAATGCATGATAAGTCAAATGTGATACTAGTATATCTTACTAAATTGACCCCCATAGGTGAAGTACCTCTAGATTACTTTCAACATCTGATTGTAATGGTTTAACAAGTATGCTTTGGGAAATGTAGTATCATACTTATCCTTGAACTAGGGTTTGACAAATTCCTTAAAGTATGCTACATCCAGTTCCTCCCCCTTAAACCAATTTTCACCTTGCAAAGGGATAGTTGTAGCTTCAGAAACAATCTTCTCTATAATCGCAAACTCCAGGTCACCCAACTTGACTCTATCTCCTTTGAAATTTAAAGAAAACATGCTTGAAAGTTGTACATGATGGCCGTAAGATTGTATTTTCTTACAAAAATAAATACATCCTGTGCGTTCAAAGACCTCTCTAATAGTAGGATTGAGATTTACAAGGTTTAGGTTCCTGGGCTCAATGCACTCTACGTCCCCTCCTTTGATTTTTCCCTTGCTAGCAGTGGTATCCATGTGACTTTGAAAAATACAGGATAAACTTTAGTTAGGTTCATGGAACATTGGTTTCGTGGTGGTAAGACAACGTTATACACACATCGACAATGCATTGGAAACAATTGATTTGATTCTCTCATAATTGTTAAAAAGGCTCTTCCTATCAATTCTAATTAAAACATGTTGTGCATATTATGAAATGGGGGGGGGGG